>VZTM01036824.1:23299-47801 GCA_013400555.1 Jacana jacana
CCCGCTCCGCCCCGCTCCGCCGCGCCGCAGCGGCACCTGCACCGCCCGCAGGGACCCCCCCTCGGGGAGCCCCCCTCCGGGGACGCTCCCTCCGGCTCCCCCCGCAGCTGGCAGAGACGGTGGTGGCAGCGGGGACCGAGAAAGGAAAGGAGGGGAGGGGGGGGAAATCACCCAGGAAAGTCGCCTCTCGTTGGTTTCTCCTTCTTTTAAACGAGGGGAAGCGCTTTTAAAAGAGGGGGTTGCCATATAAAAGCGCATGGTTCCCGAAACGGCACGTTCGACTGAGCCCTTTGACAAACCACCGACCCGCCACGGGAGGGTGAATGATTCAGTGCTGGTGAACGCTCAGGAAAGCCGTGGGAAAGACCAGGGGCGAGGCCTGAGTGATGGGCCTCCTGCGTCCGCCTGTCAGGCACCACCAGATCAGGCACAACCCCAGAAAATTAGTAACTGTACCACAGCTTCTTCAGAAACGCCCCCACCCTAAAGGAAAGCTTCCTGAGTGAAGGAGCTGAGCAAAGTAAGGCTTTACATTCGTCTAAAATAAAACTGATGCTAAAAATGAAAAACCTCTTTCTCGAGAGAGGCTGTGGACAGGCGCTGCCCAGTAAAGGCTTCCTTCTGCCTTAGGGGAGCCCTGACATCAAAGCCCCCTTGCGTATTGGTCACTTCTGGGAGGGTGCCCTGGGGCTGACGCCTGGCTGGGGCTGGCCAGCAGCACCCCAGGGCATGGCAGCAGTCTCCTGCTGGCAGTGGTGACCGGCTCTGTTTCGGGAGGTGAGGCTCACGCTGAGCCCTGGTCCAAAGGCAGGAGCTCATGCCCCTTGGCGGAGGCAGCACGCGCTTTAAACACCAGGGCTGAGCTGAGGTGAAATCTTCCTATGGATCTAGGCAACAGTTTTCTTGTCAAGTAGGTTTCTGATGTGTTTCCCTTTAGGCATCAGCCAGCCAAGGCGTTTATTGCAACGTTATCAAAGCCAACTCAAGATACTGGTCAAGAAAAGTGCTATCACAGATGTCGCTGCTGGGTCACAGTGAGTCTATTGCACTGCTGTTGTCAGGTCCTGGAGGGGCTGTGCAGGAGCGCTGGGGGCTAGGCAGGCATGGAAAAGCACATGCCACATCCCCCCAGGACTGGCAAACCCCAACCCCCGCTCCCTAGCCCAAAGAGCTGTGGGGCAGGGAGCAGGCAACCACCCCTGCACACCTCCACAGCTGTTTACGTGAAAGGGTCACTCCTACAGCTGTTGTGACCGTTCAACAACAGCATACAATATCACACTCGTTAGCAGTCTGTCATGAGCAGGAATTGAAGGAAATAACATATTTTACTAATTATTGCCATGGGGAGGCCCAGAGAAAGCATTTAGCTGACTAGTGCTGTGCATGGGGTTTGTATGAGATACACTGGCTGCATCATGTCACCTAAACACTAAGGGGACCCACACCGCCCTTGGAGACCGAAGGCAGAGGGGTGCGAAGCTCAAGCCCCCCTCAGCCGCCGTTCCCAGGGCAGGCAGCCTCAGGTACCAGCACCGGCTCCCGTTCCTCACACTGCAATTTTTAAGTGATGAGTTTCCCCGGCAGCAGTAATCCCTTGGGAGCTAAGCACGTGTTCACAGGAGCAGGTTTTAGGAGCTTGACCTAAAGCCTATTAAAGCTGGAGGCACTATATCCTTTGATCTCAAGGAGCTTTGACTCAGGAACCACTGACCTGGGTGGATTTTGGGCTCATGTTTTTATTACTGTTTTAGTTCTCCTCTGGGTGGGTGGATGAGCAAAACAAATAAAATCATAGCCCTGAGAAATAAAACCAAGACAGAATACTGGAAAGGCATGGTTGCCTTGCATTAACACAGCAGTATTATTACAGCAGTGATTTTTAAACTACATACAGTTTTTTAAATAAAAATTCCAAAAAGCAAATGATGAGTACCTTTACAGTGGCTTACAAGGACTGTGCTTTTTTTTATTCTAGCCTGGTTTCTAAGCCAAGGCTCCACTTTTAACTTCAGCTTTTAAGTGAGTGCAGTTCCCATCGAGTCTCAACAGTTGTGGGGCGGGCGCTTCCCAGGCCGCCTTCCTCTGCATGGCACCGGCTGTACGTACATCAGCAGCGCCTGACTTGATCACTTCCTTATGTCCCACCAGCTAAGAACTGTACGGCACTGGAGCACTCCTCGCCTCCCTGTGTCAGGACCTGACAGCAAACCAGTCAGTCTGAGCAGCAGCACTTGAGTGTAACGCCGGGGTGGGGACCGGGGGTTGAGGAGAGGGAGATACGTGTGATGAGAATTTCGAACCAGTATTTATTTCTGGCAGCCAAAATATATTAAATATTTTATTAGCTGTGGAGTATGCAAGACAGCTTATTATGTTTGGCTCAAGCAAAGCAGTCAGTCTTTTTAAACGCGGAGCATCCATTTGAAATGACTAGCACCCAGCACAGACCAGGCAGTCTATGAAATATTTAGCTTGTAAAGCATTTCAACATGGAAGGCTGGGGCCAGACACCGATGCTGTGGTGTTGAAAACCCCAGTGCCCAAATCTGAGGTACCCAGATACTCAGAGAGTGGGGCTACGGGTCCTCAGGGTCTCCGGGAGTCAGGGTGCAGGAGCCCCTGCTGCACACAGACTGGTTTGGGAGGACACTGACACCTTTCCTGGGACTCGGTTCCCCAGATTATGCTGCCTCTTCCACCCCTCTCCCCAATTTCAGTGTCCGTAAGCACTTTCCTGTAGGGGTAAGGAAGACACTGTCCCTCAGGAGAAATAGTTTTGAACCTAATTTGACATAAGTTTTGAACCTAGTTTGACCTAGGTTGTCATAAGATCTGATATTTATTATTAGCTATTTTTATTAATTTATTTTCTTGTTAGAGTTTGCTAGATCTTCCTATAAATGCTTGACATTCCCTGCTCTGTGTGCACGTGACAACCGCTTGGATGTCCCCAGAGTGATACAAGCTTATATTTTCTATATATTTTCTTCGAGCTTATATTTTCTGAAAATATTTCCTTCATATAAAATATGAAGGAAATGAAAATATTTCCTTCTGTGACCACGTTGACTAAAAGTAAGGACAAGCATGATTAGAGTATGCCCAAACACAGGCCGCAGAAATCACTCGGGGCTGCCCTAGTTTTCAACTCTGTTACTACAAAACTACATGACAGCGGTGATTGCACATTTGCTCCAAACCTTAGGGCACAACATTGATTTCTAGATCACAATTATTTTTGGAACATCCCATCCTCCTGTTCTCAAAAAAGGGTTTGATAGTTTTTAACTTGAAGTTTAGAATATAAAAGTAAAGCTTCCACTTTCTTCTATGAAGATATCCCGAGTATTTAAAATGCAATGTTTAACCCATTGCTATTAATTTGATTTTGTGTGTGTGTGTGTTGTGTTTTGTTACTTGAACGTGCATGTACTGCTGTAGCTCAAAGGAGAACACCACCACGACCCAGCAATATATTCACTGAACTTCGGACACGTCAGTGAACCCCCAGCGCTATGCGAGGACACTGACTATCATCATCAGCCTTCATCCTGACTGCAACAAGGTATTTGGAGAAAGACCTGGGTTTTTTCCCAAAAAACAGATGAGATGATACCCCATTTAGCAGCAGAACTTGAAGCCCGTGTGCTCCATTTGACTCAGGTACTTACAATTTGAGTGTGTCCTGCTGTATTTCAGTGGGTAGGGGCTGAATTGCCGTGATTCATTGCATCCAGTCACTAACACCTGTGTGAAAACATTTGGAACTATTTAAGCCACCCTATTTGCCAACTTTTCTGTGAAGAAACAACATTATTTACTTAAAACTTGTCTAGATACTTACAAATGTGCTAAAAAGTTAATTACAGCAATATGTTACACTATAAAGGCACTCTGCCCAAATAAAATGAGACGTAATGTGTGGGTATTAATTCCTTTCTCCCATATAACAACTATACTTACCAGTAATAAGAAAAAAACCAGAAAAGGGGTTATAAAATAAATTACACATTTCTGTTCAGCACAATATTTTGGCCAATTGAATGTAATACTTGTTGGATTCTTTTGTTTCAATGGGCACTAGCCATAAATCCAGAAATTAATAGAAAGTTTGTAGTGAAAGGGCAATTTTAGGAATCCTTATAACAGAAATTAATTCTCAAAATGCATCTTGGTTGTTTGATAAAACCTGTAATAACAACACATTACACTGCATTCCATTGAAATGCTGTTAGAAGGACCCCATTAAGTAAATATGTTGGTGGTTTTTGTAGAACAGAGAAGAAAAAAGTTTACAGGAAAACATTAAGTCAGAGAGAGTCCCCAGAAGCTTTTGTCCATCTGTTTTCTGCAAGGTAAGGCCAGAAAATGCTTTCCTTAGTTTTGCTTTTTAGTCACAAACCTGAAACATGTTGAAATAAATCTCCTCTTGTCTGTTCTCCATCAGTTTTGTACATCTCCTGTCTTACATCTGTGTTTAGCAGCTTTATCAAGAAACATTGACAAGACAGAGTAAATACTGAGATTCTGCAAAGCGTAGCTGTCTAACATAGATTCCATCTTTTGTAGCACTGTTACAATAGAAAAAAGATTCTTTCATGGTAGCCTGTATGTAGTGAGGTTAAAAGCAGGACCAGACTCTGGCCTAAGGTTACAGAGGGAAAAGGGCTGAAGGACACTGTACACAACACTAATTCTGTAAAAGAAAGATTGGATTTAATTGACTTTTGGATTATTAGTCAGACTAGATACAAGTGTATCTTTCTTTCCTTCCTTCCAAAAACTTAGATACCTTCGTAACATCAAGCCTCATTCTGTCTGCACCATATGTTCTAGAAGTGTAACTAAAAGTAAAATTGTTTTTAAGCTAAAATACCAAAGTAATACAAATTCAAGACTTTAGTAAGTACCTGGTGACTGATATGAAGTAGTTTCACCTTACTGGATTCTCCCTGGTTGCTCTAGCGCTCAAAGACTGATACACTACAAAAGACTAGGGCTTTCCTCATGCTCTTGAGGCTTTTCAGGTTTTGTGTCCTACAACAGGGAGTGGTGCTGCTGCCCTGGGACTCTGAATTACCCCCGCTCCCCAAAGGCAGTGCAGTCAGTGCCTTCCAGTAGAGGCAGAGTGAAGACACCCGAGGAATTCAGGAGCAGCCAGGAAATCTTTAAAACAATTCCAAGTACTAATTCTCATTCGAGATGACAATTTTCCTGACCGGTGGAATTTCTTCCAGTGGAGAAGGTTGACCATTTTGGCTAAGGAAGGCTCACTGGTGGTGAGCCCTGACCTGGGCTCTGTGCTGACAGAGGAGTAAACCATGTTCCCCGGGGAACTGCACACCAGCCTCATGTCTGTGGCTCAGCTTGGTGCCATGGCAATAACTGTTTAAAAAACCTTTCTAAATGATGGCTCTGTCTGTGGTGTATGCAGAAGCCAAGCACTAAATCACCAAAGCAGCACCGCACATTCGTCATGAAGGAAAACTGAAACAGAAGCGATTCCCCGGGAGCTCTGGGAAAAGAGGCAGCTATACCTTCTGCTTCAGTCTATATACGAAACTGGAGATGGTGTTTGGCAGAAGGTTAGCGGCGAGTCTGAACATAAGCTGTCTGTGAGAGGCAACGTGGACACATGGCTTCAGCCATGCCAGTGCCCGGCAGCAGCTCGGGTACGGTTTGGCACAGCCTGTGCAGCCGCACTCCTACCTCCTTGTGAACAGAGACCCTCCTCACCCCGCACGCAGTACTGGAAAACATAAACCAGGAAAACAGCAAACACCAAATATTATTTACTCTTTGCTAATAAGGCAATAAAACAGCCAGAGAAATATTCCTAGTTTACATGCAGGTCCTCTTTTCTTTCTTTTTTTAAATCAATAGCTAAGAGCAGTAAAACATGAAGCAGTAAAACATGAAGCACAAACCGCAGCCCTGAAAACACCCGGCAGCAGCACAGCGAGGGGATTAACTGAACATGAGGCATTAGAATATTGCAAAGAGGATCAAAAGAGATTTGCGACTGAAAAGCCACCCACCAGAATTACAGTCAGCTCAGAAGCCGGACAGACAGAAAGTCGGTAAACCTTTTACATTTAGATCTCTCTTAGAATAAACTCCAGCTTTGGGATGTGCAGTGCAGAACGTCACATCAGACTCCTCTGCAACATGAGGCTGCACACAACGCCACCTTCTTTCTGAACTGGAAATCATAGCTTTGTGGTAGTCAAATATTATCCAGCAAAGAAGCAAAACCCCATTGACTATGGTCACTGACATGCCAAAACTGAAGGGCCCTGAGGACAGCAACAAAACGGTAGCCATACAAAAATTGCCACACAAGGGGAAATATTACAGAAATAACAGGAATTTAAGAACTCAATCTTCCCGTAACAGCCCCTTCTCCAAAATAAACATTACTCCCAGGTTTCCCAATCCACAAGATATTAAAATAAAATATTAAAATTGCTTCTAAGTGGAGATAAAAACACACATCGCTGCAGACAAAGCCATGGACCAGCAGAGAAAGTGACACAGCAAGACCCTGCTGCTCCAAATCTTGGAGCATCTGTGGACATTAATATATTCAATGTGAAGTAACATGTTTCAGAAGAGTGTTGTACCAACAACTGTACCTTCAAATTTTCACACTAAGATCACCATCATTACTATCAACAACTAAAGAAGGTCAACAGACATGAAACAGGAGTAAGAGGCCTTGTATCTGTCCTGGGTCTGGCGGGGGGGGCAGTTACCTTTCTCCATAGCAGCGCTGAGGGAGCCACAGTTTGGATTTGAGGCCAGGACAGTGCTGATAACTCACCAGTATTTTGGCTATTGCTGAGCAGTAGTTGTACAGCATCAAGGCTTTCTATTTTTCCCACTCTGCCCCCCTGCCAACAGGTAGGTTTGGAAGGACACAACCAGAACACCTGACCTGAGCTGGCCAAAGGCATATCCCGTACCCTGTAATGTTGTGCTCAGCAACACAATCTCAGGGAAAGGAGGAAGGAGGGAGTCTGTGGTTGTGGGGTTTGTCTTCCCGAGTACGCCTTAGCTGTGCTTAGCTGTGAAGTCCTCATTCCCAAGAAGCATATAAGCATCTGTCTGCCAGTGGGAAGTACTGAACAAACTCCATTCCTCTGCTTTGGTTCCACCCCTAGCTTCAGCTTCACCTGGTAAATTGTCTTTATCTCCATCCATGAGCTTCCCCCTGCCTGCCTTCTCTTTTCTGCAGATCCAGCAGGAGAGGGAAGGAGCCATGTGTGTGTTTGGCTATTGACTGGGGTCAACCCACCATGCTATTTCATCCCAGCTTTGTTCAGAGTAAATCAGCCTGTCCTCCTAGGAACTAATACATTCCCTGAAATGTCCTTTTTACGTGTTTTTATGGACAAGGCTAAAGATCACAGAATCATGACAGTTGGAAAGGACTTCTGAGAAATTATGATTAATGTGTATGAAATGGAGAGTTTTTCCTAGGAGCTGCAGTACTAGGAAACCAAAACTGTAGTCAGCAAACCACCTTTGCCAGTTTCTCCAAGTTGAGAAATTAAGCTATACAGACAAACGTGAAAGGGCAGGTTCTTGCTGCCATGAGAGCAGCTGTGACGTTTCTTGCTGTTTTAAGAGCCTGGCCCACTTCTCTTGCTTTTCCTTGAGGGCAGGCATGCATCCTCCTGCACTTTAAGGGCTATGTTTTCACGGAATCAATTGCAAATTTATTTCATTTGTTGCTCTGCTGCCTGCCCAGCACAGGCAGCCCAGGGGAAGCCCACCGAAGACTCACCCTGTGGTGCAGTCTCAACTAATGCACTAATGAAATGGGCAGAAACACCGGCTCCTTTTGAGCACAGAGCAAATGGATTTTCAAATAGGAAACGAGCCAGAAGATACCTTAGAAAGAAGCTGGGGTAGAGGCTCTCTCAGAAGCTACATTAGGGCAAAGACTGAAGGATAGGGATGCTGAGGATGCGCATCCCTCAGGGAGATTTATGGATGACTGAATCAGAGCTATTCCTGCCGAAGACTGTTTCATTTCCCTAAATTGTCTTGCTGGCTGAGATCAAACACTATGTACTTTCTCTCATACACCAACATCACCTTTTGCTGGACAAATGTCAAATAAATTCCTTCATAAAGTCACAGAATGACTTCAACTGTCACTGAAATTAGAAGATAAATTTGAAATTAATTTTCAGAAGAGCCTGATTTCCTGACAAAGAGCTGTCATCATGATTACCTCACAAAATAAATACGTTGATACCTACAGATATTATCCAATACCCTAATGATCTAATTGTCTCATCTTATCTGAGCTACTATCCAATATTTGATAGCCTTTCCACCGTATCAGGAGCTTTTCAGCTGTATAACCCTAAAATCAGAGCCCTTGTACACAGTGAAATTTATGACCATGCATAGATCAAACAGCAAGATGCAATAAAATATTTTTGGAGGTCATAAATAGAAATATCCTCTATGACCACATAATGGCAAAATAAAAAATAAAAAAAGAAAATGGATTCCAGGTGGTGGGTGTGCTTGCAGGTTTGGGACTGGCAGGGGACGCTGTGCTGAGCTAGAGCAAAGTCAGATGCCAAAGCAAAAATTAATGTCCACAAGTACACTGCCAAAATGCACTGAGAGGTGATGCCTAAGCACTGGCCTACAGGATTTAGGCTGGGGGAAAAAAAAAAGCCAACAGGAAAAATAAAGTTGATAGGGGCCTGCCAAAAAAACCCCAAAGCTACAGATTTTGTTTCTGGACGCTTGATGGTGGTGGTTCCAATCTCCCTCCATTTTCCAGCAAGCTTTAGCTTACAAAAACGCACAGTTGGTATTAACCGGTGCTGCCTTTGATCTCTGAGCAGAAATGTACACAAGAAAAATGTCATGAAGTAGTATATGAGAATTAAGGCTACCTGCCTCAGCCTTTGGCTCTGGCAAAGCACATTTTTCAAGAAGTATCAGACATCCTGTATCATACCAGATTGGGATGTAGTCCCAAGTTTTAACAAGGTAACATACACAGATAGAGAGTTTTGTTCCTATATATAGATAGTTTTGTACACAAATAACCTCTGATGATGCAATAGCTCATAAACCTGAGAGCTGTCTTGTGCTTAGTTTCAGCACAACATTATATGGGTACGGTTTCTGGTTTGATCAAGTAGTTAATATAGAAAAGGGAGACCAAAATAGTTTCAGGGAGACAAATCAGTCACAAAAAATCTGGCAAGGCCACCCTATCCCAAGTGGTCTGCCAACAACCCCACAGCTTTATATTGGGAATTCACTCTTACTAACTTGAGTAGCTTCTCACTCTCCTTCTGGCTCTCCTTTCTTCCTCTCACCCCAAGTCTGCTTTTGAATGTCTGAATTAAACATTGTTCCTCTTGCTTAGTTCAAAGTTCAAGGTCCTACTTGTATGCAGCATGACATCTTACTAACTGGAAAAATTTATTCAAATACAGACTCTGTGATGAGAGGCCAACAACTGGATGCAACTTCCACAGCAGAACTTGTGTCACTCAGCCCCAAAACAAGCCTGCATTTAGTGAACTACAGGAGTCGCTCAGTGGGTCAGCCAAGAGCTCACAAACACACAGGGGCTGACAAATTCTTTTCAGCAAGCGTCAATAGTACACACAGACAGAAACACATTTCAAGCCTCAGTTCTTCTGAATCAGAGAGGATGAATCAGGATGAATAGTTTCAGCCAAACAAGAATATTTAGTCTTTTGATTCATCTCATCTGTGCGAGGGATCACATACTATCAGCAATTAAATAGCTGCAACCTGTACCGCTCGCCATCTCCTTGCCTGTACACTTACAGACGTCTCCTTGGGGCAGCATCTTGGAACATCATATGTTTTATTATCACAACTGCCTTCCAAGTGGAAAACAATATTTACTTTTTAACAGTGGGGAAATGAGGGACAATGAGGGGGGACGGGTAGGGAAGTTGAGAAATTGTGTAGGCTCAACGTGTGTATGTGGCGAAGGGCTGTGCAGGGAGATCTGAGCTGGCTCTGAAGGAGGGTACAGCACTGGGCACACCTAATTATTCTGTGCTGTATGGCTCTGTGTTGGATTGATGGTAGGGACTTGTCAGCTCATTTGGAGTTAGCTCCAGTGTCTTAACACAGCAACCAGGCCGGCAGACAGTTGCTTGTATTGATAGAAAGAATAAAGGTCTCTATTTAACCATTAGTGCTTTTACTGCTGTTGGAATTGGATGGAAAATACTAAATTGATTTGTCCAAGATCACCTGAACAACTTGGAGAACAGAACCAGAAAATTGCCCTTTCAGCTTGTCATAGTCACTCCTTAGAGCAAGATTTCATATGGTGAAGAGATTAATTCATATTTGTTTGTCACAGACTTGATGATTTCAGTAGAGCCAAGACACAATCTTAAGGTTTTGAAACCAAATAACCTTTCTTCATTGCCCAGACTGATCCTTTGAGCTTTGCCAGTTGCACTTTAGGGCGCTGAAAGAAATATCCCAGGCCACTACAATTTGTTTATGGCTGCAACCAACTTGCTACCCAATTTACTATTGGCATGATTTTAATTAATAAAGGAGTTCATTTTCTTTTTCTAAAGTCTTTTCACAGAATTGATTTAAAATATACTAAATAGAAACCTACTATCAGTCCAAATAACTTTGAACGAAGATGGATCTGTTGAATTTACTTGTGAGATTCCCTGCACACTTACAATACACTTTATTTCAAAGATATCAACAGTGACAATAAATAAATGACTTGTATTAGTGAGTATAACGTATTATTTCACAGCTATCACACACACACTGTTTCCCCATCTTACTGTCATAATATTTGTTTGATGACACAGTTAAGAAAAAACTGTTCATCACCTTTTTATTAAGGTGAGGAAAAAAATGAGAAACATCTTTGGCTTGGAAGATGCTTGTTTGGAAATAATTCTGAAACGCTAGCCCCCTTAGGAGAGGCAGCAAAAATATCTCTTCTATCATCTTACAAGAGTAGCCTGTGAGCCACGTTAATCATCTTGGACTGAAATTTATAACAACATGTGGAAGACTTGCTTCACTATTATTAGAAGTTGCAAATTTCATATGTGTTCTTCAACTAATTTAAGGTTCACTTTTGCTTCAAACGTTATACCCTAAGTAATAAGTGCTATAAGAGGTCATTTGCATTCAGGAAATTATTTTTGGAAGAAGCTCCTGCTTGATGCAAAAGGGCAAAGGCCACTGGAACTTAAGTCAAGCCCTGACTTCTCTTAGGGGTTGATCCACACAACCTTTGGAAGTCCATATGATTTTTTAATTCAGTTTCAAAGAATGTCAGTAACTCTGCCTTTGGAATATTTTGTCTTCGGTGATATTTTGCCAGGTTTTATTAATGTTTACTCATGGCTTTGTGTATGTTCTTGTTAGGGCATGGACACATTGCACACAAGATTTTGTCTCTTCAACTAGCACTGTGACTTTTTGGAGTCTTTATTATCTTTCAAATTTAGTATTGTTATTTTGTCCTTTGAAAGAAGAAAGCCACGTGCAGAGATGCTGTAACATCTCTGCATTTGACTCTGTCAGTTTTAGAGGCTTGAATAAAAAAAATTGTCAAAAAAAGTGTGTATCTCTTTGGATATTGATAGTTTCATTGTTCTCCCTAGCAGAAAATGAGAAGGTTTTGCGCCTTGAACACCCCTCCCCGCAGTGGATTCCGTGGTGTTAGAGATGTTTGTGTAGGCATGTTGGTGAATATTGCACCGCGGGAGTATCCATACCCCACCCTCATCCCCAACATCAAGACCCCAAAGACTCAGTGCTACAGTGATCATGAAAAGACATTTTGGAAGATTCTCAGTCTCTTCTCGAATTTGTGCTGACACTCAGTGAAAGTGAACAAAGTCTGTTTACTGCTGGGTACTAGTGATAATGTTAACTTTTTCTTTTGGCTTGTACAGCAAGGTAGATTTAAGATCTTGTAGAGAAAATCAAAGTCTATAGGATACAATCTCATCTTTGAGAACATTTTGGTTCTTATTCACCATTAAAATACATTTGAGGGATGTCACTGATAAAATGATTTAGTGCTTTAATTATCACCCCAGTAAACTTATGTGCTGTATTTTAAACGATTACATGATTATAAAAACCTTAATAATACACTCTTTAAGCAAATTTAACATGTGCAAATTTCTTTCTAGATGCAAGAAACTTGCATGTCATGGAAGCAGCCAGCACCACCCAAAGTGGAATAATTTAGCATTGCTTTTAAGAGCTGCACTTCTCATGAGGTTTGACCGTAGCTAAGCTGGAAGCATTTTGGGAAAAATATTTTCACCCTCTGCTTTCCAGTCAAATAGATGCCTAGAGCAAACTGTTCAGTTGGGGTTATTGAGTACACAGCCAGCCAGAAGGGAGAAGTGAATTACTTACAAAGCTTACAGGGGTTTATCTTTATCATATTTAAAAAAAAATAATATTATTTAAAGAGAATGCCACAGTGAGCAGCTTAATTAAAACCTTTCATTTAATGTGCAGTGGTTTTTGTAACTTCCAAATACCTATATAGGCAAATATAAGACAACTGTAATTTACCTACAGCAGTATAATCTATTTGTTACCTTGACTGAAACATTGCAGACATTTGCAGAATATTGTTGATTACTCCATCTTAAGAGAAACAAACTCCTCACGGAATAACCCTAGAGAAGGGGGGGAAAATGATACAGGGCTGAAAAACGAGTATTGAAAAAGCAGAGCTATTTACTGTTGAAAAGAAAGAACGTGGCAAATTATCTGAAGTTGTGCATAGAACAGAGGAGGCAGATAGGAAAATGCTGGTTTCTGTTTCTCATAGAAAAAGTACAATAGACCATATAATAGAAAGGAAGGAAATTCCATAGTGATAAAAAGATCTTTCTTTACCTGTCACTTCACAGAGCCCACAGGAGAGGCTACCACTATAATGGAGTCAGAACACACTCAGAGACTCAGAACACTTAGATTTACCATAACCTGAAAGTGCACCTGAAAGTTTGGAAAGGATTTGTGATCTCATGCTTTGTCGCTGAAGCCAGTCTGTGTCAGAGCTCAAAGTGGAGAGCTGTGAGGTGGCAGGTTATTTTGCTTACTGAGATTTCTTGAGGATTACACAATTTCCTAGTGCCTATGGCTTTGGTAAAGAAATCAAATTTTACAGCAGGCTTGAAGGACCTGGTTATATGTTAAACACATGCATGTTATCTCTGATTTCACAGCCTCAATCAAAATTGAAAACAGAAAAAGCAGCAGAAAAGGGAAAAGAACATATTTCAAAGAAGGTGCAGTTTAATGGCAGTTTCACTGGAAAACAAGACAAATTGGTGAAAATCAGAGGAGAGAATGGAAAGATGAGAGGGGGAACAGGGATTTAAGAAGCACAGTTTGCATTCCCTGTACACCCCTGGGTACAGCCATGTCAGTGTGATGAAAAAGATGCCCATAAATATTAAGGAAATAACTACCAGTAAGCGCAGAAATATAAATTAACTGAATGTTAATGCTGAGGTCATTGAATGGCTGAATTAGATCCAAGAATATAACCCTGAGAGCCAACAATGAGATATTTAAAAGATATTTGCACTATGTCTTTACAAAAGCAGAGAAATCTTACCAGGCTTGTTTGAATTGGAATGAAAATAAGCTGAATTCTTGAGTCCTGGCTGATTTTGTCATAGGGATCAACACCTGCTCTGGAGGCATGCAGCTCCTCTGAGTCACGAGGACTGTCCTGAGCCTCATCACTGATTCCTTCCTTGCTGATTACTACTCGTTAACAAGATTTTTGTTTCATTGTGCTTCTCTTAAAGCACCTCCACTTCTTCTGACCATTTGGCGAATGCCAAAAGAGGTTTTCCAGAAAAACCCCAAACCAAACCCGCTCTACTTTACAGTGTGCTGCTAGAGGAATTTGTGAACAGAGCATCTGGACTCAAACTGTGAGGGATATTTCAGCTTTGCTGTGGGAAGCAAACGAACCAGAGCAGATAAGATAAAACCAAGTTCAGTTCTTCAGCTGTGTCTCAAAACCAACCTTCAATGCCAGCTGAAATGAGGCAGCACCAGTGCATTTGGGCAAGCTCGTCCCAGCTTCTCTTCTTTCCCTTGCCTTTGGCACCTGGTTTGTGCTGCTGGGGAAGAAAAAAAAGGTAAGGAAAATTGCTCTCCAGGCAAAGCTCAGACACGTACCTTGTCACAAGAGGAAATGTGACCTCCTCCCCAAATTAAAGCTTAAATAACACTATTAAGGCTCACTCAGTCCGTTGCTGGAAGATGGAGAAACACTTGTCTATCACCACTGACTGCGGCTGGCAGGAGTCACTGTTCCCCTGCTCAGTAGCTATTACTTCAGAAAGCAGGGACTTGCAGACTGCCTGTCAGTCCCTCCTCACCCTCCACAAATTCCTGTGATTAGGAATGCTTGCATTGTGTGCTCTTGCATTTTCTGCTTTTATATTGAATTAAAATCTCCACAGGCACCAGGCTCTGAGAAAGGTAAAGTGAAAAACACCCCTGTACTGTTGGCTGATTTTGCTTTTTCTGCATAGAGTTTGGCTGGGCCACCAGGACCCTAAAGCAGTTGTTCTTTCTTGTGCAGAAGATCCTTCAGCATGGTTTTAGGAAGTGTGCTGTTGCCCTTCCTTCCAGCACAAGCATCCAGCCAGCCACACATTGGTCCCAGCGACCAATACCTTGAAGTTACCTTCCTAACGGAAAAGGTATATGGGAAAGGCTTGCTGTGATTTGTATACTGTGCACAGCAAACACCCTCCTTTAAGAAGAAGGAGGCTCATAAAGTGTGATGGACTTCTTACAGGAGCAGCATATTAGTACCAGTTATTAAAGAGCAGCTCTATCCCTACGACTGGCTCTAACGCATCAGCTTAGAAAGATGGCTATTTTTCAGGAAGCAACGTCCTCTCCATAAATACTGCCAAGATTCAGCACATTACAGGGCTCTGATCCCGTATAATGTAAATGAGAACACACACCATACCCAGCTGTATGGAGAAATTACTGATGCTGGTGACTTCCTCGCTATCTACAAACCACAGACGACACAGATGTACTGAAAACCACTTTTTTATTAGATTCCCTCTAGAAAAGAAAATTAAATTCTGTGGTACTCGGTGGTTGCTGGTAATATAAAGAGTCCCTCTGAGTTTGTACTTGCTGCATTGTCCTGTTCCACTCTGGGCTAACACAGCCTGAGGCCATTCAAAGAGCTTGTTGAAACATAGAGCATCATAACGCAAATAACATCCTTTCCATGGCAATATGCTTGTTTGTGTGCTCACTATCACTCACAGTAGAGGCTACAAAATTAGCTACCAGTTCTCCTCTTTTTAGTACACTGTAGTAGTGCTGAACAGCTGAAACAGAAAACGAAATTTAACCCTATATGGTAATGCTCAGATAATGAGCTGTAAATTTGATTTATGGTTAATAGATTAGATTATTAATTTTTATCAATATCAGCTGACACCAACCTTAGCCTGAAAGTGGAAGAAGATATGCCTGTCACTAAATAATTAGCATTTCTAAGTACAACATTCCTCCTATGTGAATGACAGAAACACATTTAATCCAACTCCAGATACCTGCTGAAATATGTAATTCCTTCTTATTATTTTGATAGACCTTATTTCTTATAAGAAATGTATACCCTTCACCTTCTGGAAAATATTTAGTGACATTATGGTCTTCCCATCTAATGCCTGATTGACTGATGTGAGGGAAGAGATATAAAGAAAGGTAATCTCTTTTATTGAGCCAACCAGCATAGTAAGAAACAAATGAGCAAATGTTTGAGCAGAGAACCTGCTCTTTTGGTTGAATGTCTAATTAAGACCTATGTATATATACTTATATATACATACACACACCCCCTCCAACTACATAAATACAAACACAATATTTTTTAACACAGTTTATGATCTAGTGCAGCAATTTCCCTCTACCAAGTTATTACAAGGATATTAAAATTTACCACATGCTTTCTCAGACTTATCGATATAAGTCATTAGTTTACATCAATCAAACTTTAGAATTAGCACAGCAGCCAACTGCAAATTCAGTAGTTATTAATTCTTTCTGCTTTGTTCTAGAGGCTTTGGACAAAATGACAAAATGCTGCAATTTCCTAATGTTGAACTACTTTGATAATTTATAGAAAGTATAATAAAGTAATTTGCTCTAGTCAATTTTATTTCCATTCTGCACTGCATTCCTAATTGTATCATTCATCCATTTTAATCAATATGTTCCAAAAAGCCTTAAAGGTTTGGTCAAACTATTACATTTTTAATTGATCGCAAGCTTGGCTTTTGTACGCAGCAAGAGACTCTTTTCCTTGTTAAAACTTCAGGAGCATCATGAGCTACTTGCTTGAAGTTCTACAGATTTGTCTACTCAAAATATCCTGGTACAAAGTTCACGTGACATAAAAAAAGCTTTGTGCAGTTATGGCAAAGTCAGTAGCATACAAATAATTCCACATGTATTAATCTGGGTATCCCAGGAATGGTTTTTTTTCTGTTAACTCTTCCAGATCTACTCACTAAAAGCCATTCTCCAGTCTTCACTAATAGCAGCATGCCTGTTCCAGCCAAAGTTATACCAGTACACCTTAAAACTAAACTCTGAAGAAACATCCAATGTCATATTTCAGACCTATGGCATGAACTATGTTTTGCAAGCATCCTTTTGAATATTTGCATAGTCAATAAAGAATATGAAAGCTTTATGTCATTTCCATGACTATAGGGCATGTATCCCTTGATACCGTGATAGTCAGGCTCTTTGCTACAGGACTATGCAGAGTTAACTCCTAAGGGGTTTTATATATCTGCAGAATGATGCAGGGGGTTTGAAAGTCTGTTGCTGAAGGTAAAAAACCCCCAAGCAGTTGAGTCTTTTGTGGTTTATCCGTGTTTCTCACCAACTAGTTGGCTGATGCTGCCAATTAGCAGGCTGATGGGAGAGAAAAGCTTGTGGGTCCCAAGAAGAAAAAAACCAAACACAAACTTGTAAATTTTTAAAGCATCAGCCTTCAAATTGTGAGGAAGCATCTGCTAAAGGAGCCAGAGACAATTTCCCAAGAGGGAAGAGAAATAAAGCTAATGCTTTAGCCAGTATAGGCCGCTTTCCTTCAGTTGATGCTCTCCTGTGATGCTTCATAATGGAGCTCATAAATACAAAACATCTTTACTACATTGACAGGGAGCAAACAAGAAATAAGGAAAGATATACCAAAGGAGAGGGAGTAAAAGCTGTGTTTCTTTTTTCCCTTGCATGGCCCAACACCTTTGAACAGTTGCACTAGTTCTATGACAATCTTCAAAAGATGCCTCATTTATTACAAAACTTATAATTTATGGTTTTTGTCCTCCAAATGAGGATCAGAATCATCAAGAGGTTTTACTCGGTCTCTTACCTGCTCTTTGTCTTCTAAAACCCTAAAGCAACTTATATGATTTCTTGTCTTTGCATTATTTTGTACAGGGCTTTTCACAGATACCACTTGATTCTTTGGGGTCTTAATTCAATAGAAGCACCTTCATCAGAAGCTACACCCTTCTGTGCCTGCCTTTTGCCATTATATACTTCTGTTATGAAATGACTTTGACAGCTTTAATATGTTATATTTTATGATCAAAAATTACCCTTTTTGGTTTTTCCCACTGGGTTTCTGAGAATTTCCATTACCCGCATTTTTAATGCCAGGGTTAAATCAGGTAGCCTAGTTCTAAGCTGTCAATTAAATAACTTTACTGATGAATAGCCCCAGATTCAAAGGCCTTCTTGGATGACTAGGGATCTGAATGTCATTCTTTAATTCCTCGGAGAATGCTACCACCACTTTCCATTCCATCATAGAGGCTCTTGCCTCAAATTAGCCTGTCTGAAACTGCCCGTAGATCAGCACGTGGCAGAGAGGAAAGGAGAAGCTGTACCACATTTTCATCTTAGTCTTTCTGCTCGCTTGGAACAATGACAGGAGATCAACTAAAGTGCAAGAAGTGATCCACATTTTCCTAAATGAGCTTTGAAGGCAGTAAAATTTATTACCCTCCTCCATCGGTCCTGTGTTGCTCTGAGGTATGATGTAGTACCTTGCAAAGGAAATGTTTGATATTACTGCTCTTTACTGGGATTTCATTACTGAACGTTTTGGAAAGAAATTTCATGGGCAAAATCACGTTGTTATGTTTCTCATTGCCTCCCTTTCTCTCCATATGTATTTTAAACATCTGACACATTCGGTCTGAAAGGTAATCTTCCTTTGTGTTTCAGGTTTAAGGTAGACTCCGAAAGCAGCCTAAATAATTTAGCACAAATAAAAAGTCTTAGGCTTATACAGAGTAGACGATATTTAGAGTATTTACAGGAATGCCTTACAACAGCTGGAGCTGTTTTGACTTTTGTAATATTTACGTTTGTAACACTTAAACGTGGATTTAAACACTAGATATAAAGACCTAAGACTAACACCTTTGCAGTGTGTGCAGAACTCAATGCACGGTATGAGCAGGGCTGGCTGATCTGGGTAGGTGTGGCAGCAACCAGGAGATATGCTGTACTGTATCTATTTCATTGGAAATAATTCCACTGCATTATTATCAGATGTATTCCAGTATGACTGATTATGTCCCACCTTAAAAGGAATTCAGCAAGTGTGTCACCACCACAGCTGCACACTGCTGGAACCATGTGCCAGGCTTGCAATCCCAGAAAACTGGCTTTACTTTAACCATTAGAATTCCATGTATTTATGAATTCGCTGTCCCAAATGCTAAGAGTTTAGGAAGACTTTTACTTCAAAGCCAGCTCCACTGCTTACAAAAATCAGAAGAGGAAAAAAAGTGCTATTCTTACCCCTGTGTATCACTATAGAGCTGTGATTTTACATACCGGTTATAGACAAGCAGGTGTTACAGATTGTTCCCATTCAGCCAATACCATTATTCATTCAGCCGAGGCAAAACCAGGGAGCAGGACCCAAGCAAAGGAGGCTCACAGGCCACAGGCAGGGCAGCAAAGGGATAGTTTGAGATGAGGAGCCAAACCTATCCCACATACAGCTATCTTATGATCAAAAAAGTTGACTAATTCAGTCCATTATGGCACTGGGCAAGGTTAAGTGGAGTAAAATTCACTGTGTTTTGCAAAAACACAGTTTTCTGGTTTTGTCAAGAATATCTGTTAGCTTTTAACCTGCTGTGTATTAAAAAGGAAAAACAAAAACAAAAACAAAAACAAAAACAAAAAGAGGAAAAAGAAAAAGACTCTTCAGCACTGGGGCCCTCTTTCCCTGCAGATGCCGTTCCCCAACGCCCCAGCAGAGGACAGGCCACTCATACCAAATCACTGACCTCCAGGGCTGCAAATCCCCTTCAGAGAGTCCTGCCTGAGAGGAAACACAAGCATTCTTGTAGCTAGCAATACCAAAACGAAGTATTTTGATATTTCAAGCACTTTGAGTGTGCAAATGCAGAAGTGAAAACCTCTCCAAGCAGGGTAACAGCTCCTCGGAGGAATGCAGGGTTTCCCATCAGTGATGCAGCGGCTGATACAGCTATTTTAAAAGACATTGAAGAGGAACATCAGGATGAATGTCAGAAATTCTGGGTAAAAGCATAAAAGCTACAACTTTACAGAAAAGAGAGCATCCTATAGCAAGGCTAGAGCCTTTAGAATTAAACAGGTATTTAACAGGCTTCTTTATAAGATTTATTATAAGATTGGTAATTAGACACCATAGAGGAGGCTGCAGAATAAAATACTGAACACAAAAGAACTCAGAAAAACTGGCAGCTCTTACTATAATTGCAACCTTCCTTAAATGTTTTTAATAAGTCTAATGGGAATATATTTCCCTGTCTGTTTCTAAAGTTCATTTCCATTAGTGTATCTGGTTGGTTCTGGAACAACATGAATTAACAAATATTGGGATATGTATGAGAGAAAAAAGTGAGATTGGGTAATATTTGTCCCATTCCACACGTACAGTTATGCATGGCTGCACAAAAGCTGTAGGCAGAAAGGAGGTGACTGGACGGACAAGAGTAAGCCAGAGGGAACCCACATGACTTCCCTGAAGCCTATGGTCAGCAGCATCTCTTGGGCAAGCTAAGAGGTGAAGGAAAAGCTGAAATTGCTGCAGCACCAGTTTGTTACCAGTTTTACCCAACTCTCCCATTTTATCCATTGCATGCTTACATACCATGGTTCATGAGAAGCTTTGTAGCAGGTAGGACTCACTGCTGTCTCCTGTAGCTCCTGAGTTGAGGAAATCATCCACCAGACAGAGTAACATTTTGTCTTGGTACTCAGACTGCAGACATAGACCAAAGTATACCCTGGGGGAGACCACACAAAATCCCGAATCCCTGGACATTGTGTTTTTTCTGGGAAAACAACCAGAGAACAGGGGTTGAGAAGAAGTAGCAGCATAACCCACACCCAGACTCCGGTGTACCAGGGCATTGCTACCCTGCACCGTGCATGCTCTCCTCCTACATGAAATATGCTCTCTGATACCTGGAACTCAAACTGGTAAAAACAAGATGAATATCCTTATTTTTTGGTATGTCAAAGAAATGAAATGTCCATGCCATCAAAACAGAGAAACAAAAGTAACTTCCAGGAAGTGAACAGTACGATGTTTAGAAGGTTATATATAAATAACTTCTCTAGGAAAAAAAAAAGGTACAGCAGAGGATAAACTGTTTCAGGGCATTTGTTACAGAGCAAGAGTTCATACTGGTTACAGCCTTCATACAGTTCACGGTAATAAGCTTAATTTTGAAAGTGATTCTTTTTGCTGCAGCTTTCGCTTACACAATGTGATTGGGATGGTGTTTTCATAGGCTTTGTGTTATTCAAGATTTCTTTCCAGGTACTTCATAGATATGGCCTTCTATCTGCTTTGAGGTTCAAAGTAAAGCCCTTACCTTGCGATTCAGGTGGCTAAGAGCAAGCAGATAGCTGAGCTCATAGTTAAGCACTTAAAAAACCCTAGCTCCATTGCATTTAATTATATGTCTTATTTTTTCTACTCAAATTTAACTGCTCTAAACAAAATTACTGCACAAATGCTATTCCCAGCTTACTGCAGCTAAGCAAGAGATGATTCTGGTCCAAAAATATTTAAAATGGAATTTTCTATCCATTTCAATATGCTGTCCTAGAAATTAGGCTTTGTTCTGACAACTGTGAAAGAAAGGGTGACTATTTTCCACAGCTGCTCAAAAGGAATGTTCTATCTTCCTTATAGGACAAACCAGGGAGAGATGCCACCTGGTTCAGAGGTAGGACTTGACATCAATGTAAAGAGCAATCGCAGATTTAAGTGCATTTCACAACACACGATTTTTTCTTCAGATTCTACCTTCTGAGGTGAACCAGTTATCAGAACCATTCCATTTAGCTTAAACATGAGAAAAAAGACGAGTCGCTTTCTGGCCCTGCAGGCTGTATGGCTGTGTTTGGAAATCTAGCCTGCAACAGGATGAAGTCGTCTAATTTCTGGCAGGGTTATAACCCGTGTCCCTCTCTTTCCTTGCCATGAAAGCAGCTCCTCCATACCCCTGTAACTCTCCCTTTTCTCAGAAACATCCTGGTTTCCTTCCATGTCCACTTGGTCCACCTCCAAAACAAGTTCAAATCCCATCCTGCTCCCTATCTGTCTTTGCTGGGTTACTGGCCCAGCAAGGAATGACACCCTGTAGATGGTCCAGAGCTATCAGCATGCTGACTAATGATGAAGAACCACAAGCTGATTGGCTAATCAGAGGCTGCCAAAAAGGATGGGTAATGCTTGGGCTCTGTTTGCCTTCTCCTCAGGGAAGGCATTAGTAATCTCCTGTTCCTCTACACAGTCACTGTTTTTCCATAAAACTCACAGTAACACAGTGTCTTTGAGATCTCTATATTGGTCAGATTTGTTGGGGGTGGTTTTTTGGTTGGTTTTTTGGTTGGTTTGGTTGGTTTTAGTTGGTTGGGTTTTTTTAGGTTTTCCAACAGTGTGCAATAGCTCCCGGTGCAAGAGGGAAAGGAGAGGAGGAATTGACAGGTACAGTTAATTTCCTCTAGAAAGGAACATTCTTACATTGCTTGATCTTGGGGGCCTGAGCCATGATCTTTGAATAGTTAGGTTTGGGAATACTGTTCACTGTTGGCAGGCACGGCGGGTAGAATGACACAAATCCCAAAGATAATATTAAAACGCCACAAAGTTCAGTAGATAGGCATTTTATTTTTAACTCTTCTTTAGTTTTACTGGTGGCAATGTATTGGGGGGGTTTGTTTAAAATATTTTTTTGTCAAACAAATTTTTGGAACAACTTTTCCCTGGTCACTTTATCATTACTTTCCTCACCTGTCACCTACTTTTGTAGTCAACACTTTCCAAAAACAGTACAATGAAAGTCAGAAAGAAAAATACATTGAATACTGTATTATTATTATTATTATTATTATTATTNGTTGTTGTTATTTTTATTATTATTGTCAAAGAAATGAGATCCTTCAGTAGCTCCTGATCAAGTGCAACTGTTTAAACTCTCATCTAAATTCTTGCAGACTAATAGAAAAGAAAAAGGCAGCAACAAAAGGTATTCTGCTGACAGCCTAGAGTTATTCAGAGTACATGGATGTGAAGTGCATTTTTGAGGCATATATTAGATATATTGGATAAATATTGCTCTTGATCATGCAGCTGCTGCTGAATCCTTGGGCACTTTTGTCATCCTTGGTCAGTAGTCCCTATGCCACCACTCCAGCTGCTATTGTTGCCTACTACTTCTGAACAGCAGGCAGAAACACGGTGCTCTGTAGGATCTGTTTGCCACCACGTGTCACCTTGGTGGCTGAGAGCAAGCTCAGTGCTTGCTCAGAGCTCACTGGAGTTTCAGGTGAACAAGAGAGGACTTTGCTCCTGCAGCCATAACCAAAAGGTAAAGGGGCCCTTTTTTCTGATCAATAGAATTGTTGAAGAAGATTGGGAAAAAGAAATAAATTGAAGTTCTGCATGCTCATGGTGAGACACAGTCCAAGGGGGAAGACATTGAATGAGAAGGAGCAGGCCAAGTATCAGTGTGGCCACAGAGCAGCAAACAAGGTGCTGCAGAGCTCATTTGGAGGAGTCACAGTGCTGGAGGCATCGCTTTGCAGAGCACTTCTTTTGTCCCCTCACCAACATGAGTGGCTTACAGCCACAGTCTGCCAGAGCACTTAATTGCTCTCACATCAATGACTACACCATCATTTCTACCTGTTTATCAATGGATCATAGTTCTCTTTAAAACTGTTTCTGGTGTGAAATCTGGTACCTGTCAAGGTAAACTTTAAATGCACCAAGAACCTGTTTAAAATATGTTAGATACATGGCAGGCAGATCCCACGGTAAATTCAGCTCTATCCTGACTTCTAGTTCCAGTGAACCATGAGCCCATTTATGTTACCACATGTTTGGAGTAGCTGCACTGGTATCTTGTGTAAAAAGCAAATGCTCAGGAGCTAAGCTGTCCAACTGCTTGCTTTAAACACAGATTTTGGCTGAAATCAGAATACCAGGGTCTGACCCCAAAGCCATAGGCCTGGAATGTGTGAGTGTGATATCACTTGCATCAACTTTGCAGCAGGGTAGGAAAATCAATTTCAATTGAATACTCATGATTTACGTCACTGGTCGTGAGCTGAGTATTAGGTTCAGTTCTGTGCTATGCAGTGAATTTGCATGCCCTGGAGAGGTGATACAAAATATGAATGACCAGGCAGAGAAAAGCTCTTTAAAGTTCTGACCCACATCTTTCTATATATCATTTTCCCTACATGTACATATGCAAAACCCACCGATTGTCACATTTTTAAGTATACTCAGAATGGAAAAAGAAGAGAAACTCAGTGAGACACTGACAATTCAGTCTTAACTTAGGCAGCCTTTGGCATATTGCAGAAAATACCAGGATCTGTTTGCTGTAATATACAGATTCCAAATATGCACAACATATACAAATTCCATGATTTCTTTGTGCTGTCATATACAGTTTATGTTGATCAGTAACCCCCAGATCCCCATCCTCCCAAGATATTCCTTAAAAATACCTTTGCTACTAAAGATCTCTCAATATTTAATTTACTGCCCAGGACTCTGCTGACCTAGTGATAGTATGAAGAGGAGACAAACTAATATTTCAAAGCTGACTGTTAATTCAGTAAGGGATTTGCTCTGATGATTTTGTTGTGTACTAAAGGGACAAACAGGTAAGATAGGCATTTACATAGAGTCATATATGCACAAAATCTTTACCACTGCTTTATCCAGTACCTAGCAGGAAAACCCATTAAGGCTTTCTGAAATAAGAACTGCTCAATAAATTTTAGTTGTTGAACAACTTAAGTTAGCACTGTTTGCAATGCATTTCTGAAGTTTTTTTTTTTTTTTTTT
>VZTM01036824.1:47816-80330 GCA_013400555.1 Jacana jacana
TTTTTTTTTTTTTTTTTTTTTTCTGCCTGCTGACAGGAATCCCCAGGGATTTTCTTTTAAATAGCACAAACTTTCATGTCAAAAAAACCCAGTAGAAGCCTAAAGCAAGTTTAGAGAGACATCTGTCTTGATTGATAGTATAAGTACATGGGTGATATATATTTAAGAATGACAGTGCTGTCTTTCAGTACTGCTGCCCACAATACTTGGAAATATATCCCTTCAATATGCAAAGGCATATCCTCTACGAAGCACCCAGATAAATCAGTTCACCCTTGGCTGTAACTAGATGCTGTCTAGTGACTTGTGATCAACAGGGCTTTACCCTCTGACAGCCAGATTCATTGTTGGGACAGCAACCAATCGTCGGGTTTGACGACATGAGCCTAATCAAAGTTGGAGTATAAAAAGCCCCCTTGGAATATATAAGGTACACCAGTGTGGCAAGCTGTCTCTCAGATTGCATTTGCTTTCACGGATCTGTTTAGTACTAAAAGGAAAAGGGAAAGGGGGAGGGAACAAAACCCAAAAAAAAGGGAAAAAAGAAAAGGAAAAAAGCTGCACTGAATGTGAGATCATGCAAAAGCTAGCAATCTATGTTTATATTTACCTGTTCATGCTGATTTCAGTTGATCCAGTGGCTCTTGATGACATTAGTCAGCCCACAGAGAACGCTGAAAAAGATGGACTGTGCAATGCTTGTACGTGGAGACAGAATACAAAATCTTCCAGAATAGAAGCCATAAAAATTCAAATCCTCAGCAAACTGCGTCTGGAACAAGCTCCTAACATTAGCAGGGATGTTATTAAACAACTTTTACCCAAAGCTCCTCCGCTCCAGGAACTGATTGATCAATACGATGTCCAGAGAGACGACAGTAGCGATGGCTCTTTGGAAGACGATGACTATCATGCCACCACCGAAACGATTATCACAATGCCTACGGAGTGTAAGTAACCGTGCTGCTTTCACCTCCCACCGCTCCTCCGAGAGAGTTGTCTCCCTGCTGTAGAGCCACGCAACTCCTCCTCGGGCTCTCCCAACAGGCTGCTGGCTGAAGTCTGCTAGAGGGAGGGAGGAGAGCGTTATTTCTAAAGAATTTGAGCCAGGTTCAGATGACCGTGTTGTGATCCTTTGTTTTACTGTTTGGTTTTTGGTTCCTAATAACGCGTATGCCCTCTAGCACTTAGGTTTTGCCCACTGCCTGAGAAAGCAAAGGGAGATCTGCAGTTTAGTTGACTCCGTTATCTGCAGTACGCAGGGCGTTTCCTATCATAAATATGAAGTACAAGTGCAGATAACGAGATAACTATACTTTCCTGAGGGAGGTTTCACTGGCCAGTATTTTTAGAAGCAAAAGAAATCAGCAGAAATACAGCTCAGAGCACTAGTCCTACCTAACTGCGACACGTTAGAGCAAGTGCAAGTACAGAGTTAAATTCTTGCTTCTTTGCTAATCCCATAAACTAGCACCACCTACCTCTGAGTTAAAAACTATATATTTAAAGCAAATATGTGTGTAACGAATTTAAATGTTAAATGTCCATGCTAAGCAATCAGCTCCAGTAGTCATGCCGAGGAAGAATGAAGGCATTTACTGAATGAGCAGATTCTGAGTTATCTTCCGAGTGCTAAACATCTGCTATGGCTCCTATCAAGTATCTTTTGCACAGTTAATACTATAGTATCTTGTGTTCTTCATCAGCTAAAGTATTTGGCTATGGCAGCTGTTTTTTTAAATAACACTTATGAATATGATTTCAAAAAGGAAAAAGATGACAGGACATATAAGGCATGTTAGAAGTTACAGATATCACTGCAATGCACGTGCTTGAATAATAAATCAGCTGCTCTGGCCAGTTAAAAATGTATGCATTGATGAAAAAGTAACTTTATCTATAAGTATTTTAATGTATTAATTAATAAGATGTGTACTTAATAGCAGTATATTACTGCAGCCTTATCACAAAGCTGAGGTCTGCCAGCAGTTTTATTCCAGCCTGCTACGTCCAAGGCTTTATAAACTATTTTTAATTAACCTGTTACATAATTACAACGACTGAAGAAAAGTTTTTGTACTTCATCGATCCAAGTTCATTTCCTACCTTTTATAAAAAGCCCTTGAACTCCCTTTAAGTAGTAAGCCTTTAAAAAACACACTAAAGAGACAGGTATCTTAAGTGGTGAGATTTATGAATGTCAAAGCCCTGTACCATTTACGATTAGTATTACCCATTTTATCCTGGCATGGGAAGATACTGCCATGACTAGGTATGACAGCTGCATCGTAGTCTACAGGAAGGAGGAATGCAACACTCCACATGACTTTCCAATAATATTGTTCCAATGAGAAGAAAACAAAATGATCCTTAGATCAATACTCTTTTAATTCTTTGTTTTTCCACTGAGAGAAGAAATTGAAGTGTTCATGTAGTTTGCCCATGGCTGTCTCTTTTTGCACAATGTGCTGCCACTAAGGCTATTGAGTAAATTAGAAATAGCTGGATCACCACATACAAGCAGAGTCAGCTTATGCAAAGTTGCTATTCTGCATGCTTTTTGAAGGTCCTCAGGAGAAAACTACCAGAAGTGAGTTGGTAGTAGTCACCGTGAAGTTGAATAGACTGTGTCCCCTCCCCAGGTAGATTTTGTTTGGGAAAGAGGCTATTTTGCAGCTGTACAGGTCAGCCCATGGCACTGGTACCACCGGTCAGAGCCCTGAGCACACTGAGGACCACAAAGTTCCCCCACAGCATGCACCTTCTCATGACCGCCCATCATTTCTGAGATTCAGCCTGAGCACACCTCTGCTCCCCTTAGCCTACAAAGCACAAGGCAGCAACTAGAAATACTTGGAAGATGATTAGCCAAACCTCATGTTACCCTGTTTGCAAAACAATAATTGGTTCCTTTTCGCATTATGTTACTTTTAGGTGAGAGCATAATGATTTTGTTCACATCTACTAGATTTGCTTAGGGCATAAACCACAGAAAATGAACTATGTTAAATTAACTTTGTCACTGATACTGTTTATAACTTATTGTAAGACTTCCTACATGGTCTGAAAAAAAATAATCGGGTTTATATATGCATATTTCTTTTTGTTCCCTGTTCAGTAATCTGTTCTTTCCATTCATTTATAGCTGATTTTCTTGTACAAATGGAGGGAAAACCAAAATGTTGCTTCTTTAAGTTTAGCTCTAAGATACAATATAACAAAGTAGTAAAGGCACAATTGTGGATATACTTGAGGCAAGTCCAAAAACCTACAACAGTGTTTGTGCAGATCCTGAGACTTATTAAACCCATGAAAGACGGTACAAGATATACTGGAATTCGATCTTTGAAACTTGACATGAACCCAGGCACTGGTATTTGGCAGAGTATTGATGTGAAGACAGTGTTGCAAAATTGGCTCAAACAGCCGGAATCCAATTTAGGCATCGAAATAAAAGCTTTTGATGAGAATGGACGAGATCTTGCTGTAACTTTCCCGGGACCAGGTGAAGATGGACTGGTAAGTTCCTTTACAAAAATCCCATTTAAATATCTTGCATTTTCTTGGAAAGCATTTTAGTTGTATTTTAAGGTTAAAATGGAATTAATTGTTTAGGGAATGGAAGGTTCAAGTTGTATATAGCCAAATCTTTTGTTCTTTGCTCTCTGATCATGTCAAAATCAATAGCATTCCTATGCCTCTGCCTCTGTTTCCCTATTTGAAAGAGTGAGACAAATTGCACTACTTTGGTAAGATGATGAGAGGCATTAACTGGAAAATATTTGGGTAATTATTGATGGATTGTACTGTCAAATGTAACCTTGTTTTCAAATTTGAGAGCAAGTTCTGTTTACTAAGCAGTAAATCTAAAAAGAATAGTGGTTGGATAATTTAATTGACAGGAAAGCTGCATCTGATAGTGCTGTGAAAGTTTTTTGCATTCAAACTGTGAGGGAGTTTCTCCCTAATCTGTATGCATATATTTTCTATTAACAACAACAAGAATTATCTGTGCTAATGAATGAGAACAGACCTTCATAATGCTGTGTACCTTTCAGTAGACAGAGTGCATGTGACAGAGTGATAATGTGATCAAGTGCATTGTTCCACCTATTAGAAATGTTTGAATAGTGAAATTCTGCTTGATACAATAAATAGGTTGTAATGGTAAGAAAAAGCATAAAATAACTACCTGCTTTCTTTTTGTAAGAATAGATGAACAAATTAAATCTGAAATGTACCAGTTAAACTGCAGCATTTTCCTTGTTATCTGTTTCTGCAAATCACTAATCCTCTACAGTTTATAAAAATCCCTGAACCTATTGCAGATGAAACAATTACAACCAAGAAACCCCTCCTTTTGAAGAAAGTATAAAGAATATTATATTATTTTTATTTCTATGCAGTAAATGAATCTGTAATATCATAGAATCACAGAAACATTTATGCTGGAAAAGACCTTTAAGATTACATGTCCATCAGCATTCATGTGGCTATGTAACATTTAACTTCATAGCAGTATAACGCAGTTAAAAGAACTTAAAGGAAAAATGCTGTGATATCTTAACTGTAGATCCAGTATAGATGTGGATCTCCCACTCTTGAAAAAGGCCAGCTGGATATCATGATAATGAATGTCTTCACCACCTCCATCTACTCAAATACCAAACACGTGATTAACCTACGGTTATCATCATCTGTAAAAACAAACCAATTCAGCAGCAGAGCAGGGTTAGATGTGTGGCTGATAATGAGAGAGGAAATTTCTCTTCCCTCTGGCTCCTCTCCTCTCCAGTAGCTCCCGGTACAGGGATGCTCCTCTCACCAAGCCCCTCCCCATATCATTTGCCTTTGGGAGGAGCATCTCCAGCAGCTGGACAACTTGTAGCCATAAAGGCAGGTATCCTGGAAGGGACAAATCTGTGTAACAAGTTAGCTGGGGTGTTATTTACTCCTAAGGAATGGTCTTCCTTCAGAGGACAGCCCATTCAGTGCCAGACAGGCACATGGGTCTGAAACCAATGAGCTGAAGGGAGGAAACCCCGGGAACTTCTTCAAACTCGTGATTGCGAAGGTTGCAATTTCATTCTATTCTCAGTTGGTGACTGTGGAAACACACCTTCGCTAGGAAGCACGTGGCTCAGAGATCTGCCAAAAGTACATTCCTGGCCACAGGGCGCTTTCAGGAGTCATAATATTAGCTGCTCCTCCAGATTCAGTATGGCAAATTCAGCCCTCTGGCAGAGGGTAAAGCTGGGAAGTACAAGTAACCTGTAACAACAGGTGAAACCCTTGTTTCTACCATCATTGCAGTCATTCAAGAATGACAGCAATTATGGATTTTTCTCCTCCTTGGTCTGGACAAGAAGCCTTCCTTGATATCCAGAAAGCCTAAACTGAATGTGAATTTAAAGGAGGGAACTTCAGGAGGACTCACAAAGGAAGTCCAACACCAGTTGGTCCTGCCCTTGAAAAGTTTTTGGAGTTGTTTCAATTTCGGAATTCTTCCATAGGAGAAAACCAAACCAAACCAAACCAAACCAAACCAAACCAAACCGAACCAAACCTGTATCTCTTATTTTGGTGTTTAAAACCAACAAAACCCACATCAGGAGTAAAAATCCAGCAAACTCCAAATTTCTGAAACCTTCTAGCAGCTAACAGAAATTGTGCTAACAGCGAGATGATGGTGATTTCAGGAAGAAATTAAGAAATTAGGAATTCAAGTTCTTTATAGAGAAACAGGAAGGAAACGCTGGTACTCAGCATGACAAAGAAGAATAGTCTTTGAGCAAAGACCAACAGTAGCAGAGATTTGCAGGAGGACAAAGCGTTGTTTGCAAAAATTATTTAAGGATATTAAATTGATGCATCTGTCTGAGATATTATATTTTTGCATGTTTTTACTGAACTTAGGTTTACCCCAACAATGCTTCTGATTCCTTCTCCTCTCCTCACAGAACCCATTTTTAGAGGTCAGAGTTACAGACACCCCGAAACGGTCCCGCAGAGATTTTGGCCTCGACTGCGATGAGCACTCGACAGAGTCCCGGTGTTGTCGCTACCCGCTGACGGTGGATTTTGAAGCTTTCGGGTGGGACTGGATTATTGCACCAAAAAGATACAAAGCCAACTACTGCTCCGGAGAATGTGAATTTGTGTTTTTACAAAAATACCCACACACTCACCTTGTGCACCAAGCAAACCCGCGAGGTTCAGCAGGCCCTTGCTGCACTCCCACCAAGATGTCCCCCATAAACATGCTGTACTTCAACGGGAAAGAACAAATAATATACGGCAAGATACCGGCCATGGTTGTAGATCGCTGCGGGTGCTCATGAGATCGTCGTGAGATCCACCACTTTGTACATTGTGGAAGCTACAAAGAAAACAAAACCAAAAAAAAAGAAAAGAAAAGAAAAAAAAAGTCATCCCCCCCTACCAGTCTTTGAAACTGTGAAGTCACGCACAGTAGGCATTGCTGACATCCTGCGTGCTGGTTGATAGGCTATCGTACAGATTTAGTGCAGCACCAGCTACAGAAGGTGAACTAAAGGACAATATAGTTAACCGAATGGCTGGCTTTGCGCCAGTGAAAAAGAAAAGCTACAATCAAAATCTCTGGATTTAATACATGAAGTTCTTACATTGTGAGGGAATCAATGTTCAGTCATTCAGACGCAAATTTACAGCCAGGTTTCAATACATGTTGGTAATTACAAGCAAGCTCCTTCTCAGCTGAGGAAGGAAGGAGCAGGCTTTTAAGACTATTTCTTCACAGCTTCATTTATTACTGCATTTACAGGAAAATATATACTGGTAACATATACACCACTATACAATACCACCAGAATCATCCTTAAACACTTGAATATATAGTGCAGAATTGTGAAATGTATCAGATGAAATTCCACATAAATGGACAAATTCTGAAATTAGGGATGGCATAGTGTATTTAGCGTGTTTCCATTCCTTTTTCTCACTAGTATGTTAGTAATCAATGGCAATGGTGCTACGTAAGCAGGCCGAGTAAATCGAGAGATAGTTATCTAAGTGAAAGAATTTAGACTAATAAAGAATTTGCCCTATCCTCAGGTACACTATTCAACATTCGCAAGAAATAGGCATTTTTTAAATGAAAAGGAATAGTTTTCTAGATGTAGTAAAAGAAAAGGCAGCAGAGAAGGCTAGCATTAAAACCATAATCCCACATGATAACCTGCCTTTGCAACATTACCATTTGCACTATGATAAACCAATGCAAATAGCTGGTTGCTACAGATGTTGTTTAAAAAACCACTTTGATATTAACTGACTTGTGTAATATGTATGCATCAATATTTTGTAAATAAACGTTTATTTTTTAATCACTGTTGGTATATGTTCATCACAAGAAAATAATTACTTTAACCTGTACTTTAGTTTAATAAACAAATCCAATATTCTTTCCATAATATAATTTCCTGGATTTAACACAAATAATACATAGGAACAATGCAACAAAGCAAACCATATTTTGAGAAATATGCTACATTTTATGTTTTTTACATTGATATGAGCCATCAGTGGAAAATGATGAGCATTGACATGTTTATAAGGTTCTTTAGGTTACTGTTTTTATGGTCATTTTGATCCACAACTTGATTTCTGTACTCGGAATGTTATATCCATAAATAAGGATGATGCCACAAAAGATTGCTATTAAATGCATTTTATTATATTTAAAAGTTTGCAAAAAAGTATTATCTTTATGTGAGTAAACATAGTGCATGGATTCCAACACAAAATCTGTGCATTTTCCTTATGGTAAAAAATTGTTAATTGAAATTAAACCATCTATTTACTATAAAGTCCATTTTGTTTCACATGTGAAATACAATTGCTAAAACGGTGTTTGTTAAGACAACACAATCACTGCTAAAATTTCTCCATGTTAGTATGATACACATTTTCTTATATTCTAGAATGCAGTTTTGAATTTTCCTCTGTGTAAAACCACCCTAAAACTGCAAAAATGCTTGATTTTCTTTCCCTTCTTTTATATATTTTCTGCTAAGATTATTACTATTTTGTATTGAGTTTTCTATTATTTTTTTTATTTGTATGTAAGGACATTAAAATTTAAAGTTTGAGTGTTGAGGTTTGAAACTTAAAAGTCAACAGATTTTCTACAATTTCTTTTGAATGATTAGGAGTTCTGCTACAGCTGTGTCTGAGCATCAAGCAGATGTTCAGCTCCTCCTGATGGAGTTCATCAGAGCAGGTCTCTGGGGCCCTTAAATACGCTTTCAATTTAGTTTCTCACAAAACGCAATCAGAGTAAATAAAAGATAAGTGCTTAGAATTCAGAGTCTTGGGAAGCCACAAGAAGTAAAGTGCAACTCGATTCCTTCCTCTCCAAAAATCAAGGTTTCAGAATTTAGGGAGAAAACCCAGGTTTGTTGAAGTTAAACTTCCAGTGGCTTTAAGGAAGACCAACGTTTTGCCCTTTGACTTTTAACTCGTGACATTCAGGCATTAGATAGTCCCATCCTGCTCATATGAACTATGAATAGTATCTCTCTGCACGAGGCATACCAAAAGCCTCTTAAACTGTTCTGGGACTTCAAGTGAACGTACATTGAAGGCCATGCAGTTAGGCCTTCGTTAGCTTTAATTGGATCAGTTCATACAGTGACAGCCACAGAGACTCAGCAGCAGGGATTTTGCAGTTCATAGCAAACAAAATATATCCTCAGCCTGCACCAAAGTCCTTTTTGACACCTGCATGATTATTTTTACTCCTGATTGCTAGACTAAAGCTTACTCAAATTCAACTACCCCAACATGAGCCACATAATTAGCTGCCATGCAATATCTGTCCCCTGCACTAATGCAGTGCCCAAGTGATGAGATTTTTTTCACTGGTATCAATGAAAGCAAAAATAAACCAAAGATGAGAAAATAAATAACCTGAATTCCCAAAAGTATCTACTCTAACCAGCACCCCACCTTGGCATTCTGATAAATTTATTCCATGGAAATTTTATGTAGTATGTGCCCTTCATATTTTGCCAAACTTGAAATTATTACAGAGCAGTCCTGGCTCCCACGTTTTTAATACTGACCTTACATTCAAGTGGCTACTCAAGGAACACACACTGGCCTTTGTTCTCGGTGATTTTAGCTGCCAAGTGACTTGTAATCAATGTGTTTATTGGCAGTGATTCAAATAGTTCCAAGGCTTGGGTCCTAGAGCCTTCAGCAGCATCTACAAGTGCTTCATGTATCACTCAGATCTCACTGCTAAGCCAATCTCACTATTTCACCCAGAAACATGAAAATAGGCAGTGAGAGAATTTCCAAGACATAAACAGACTTGTTTCCTTGCCTGGCATCATAAGAACCCCATAGGAATGACACAGGTAGAATCCAGCTTTCTGAGGCAGCATTCAAGTGCCTGAGACGTGTGTGACCACCTTCAACAAGGCAGTCCTTCATCCCTGTTTTGCTTCAGATCTTCCTCTTGGCCCTACTGTCCAGCTCCTCCCCTCCCAACAGGAGCCAGTCTCTGCCAGTGCTACTCTACCCCTACCTCTAACCCTTTTCCAGTACACTGTGGCTGAAGTAGGGCTTCCCCTACCTCATTTTTTACAGCCACCCCCCCGCCCCGTCCCAGCTCTCTGCACACTCCATGCTCTGCCCCACAGCCCTGTTGGCAGGGGGAAGGAACAGCCCCCCCTGCAGTGTCTCCCTCCTGCCCATTAAGCAGCTCCAATGCATCCTGCTTCTGCTGAAAGCTGCGGTTTGGGGGGGAATCTTGCAATATGCTCAAATGAGGCCTTTGGGGAATTTAACAGCTGACACAGGAGTCATCACCATCAAGCATATGTGAACGGCAGCTTTTTCACTGATGCACTGTTTTGCTAATTATGAGCAGATTTCAAAGGAAAAACTAAAGGCCAAATCCATTCACAGTTTTAGGTAGCTTTCCTCAATTCTGTAGAGTCTAAATTTGGGGGTTGTGGTTGTTCCTTGGTGTTTGGGGTTTTTTTTATAGTTTTTTTTGGGTGGTTTCTTTTTTAATCAGGGACATTATTGAATTGACTCATTCTTGGATGAGAACAAGCTCTCTTGGCTAAATGTCTTAGAAAACAAATCAGCCTGAGACTAGGCTTGGACAGTTCAGTCCAGGCAGTTACATTTTGTTAAAGTTACAGCAAGACAATGCAGGGTTTTATAATGTGAAGTACTGGACAAACTTAATCAAATGATTCCATCTCCACTTACAAATTTAGTCAATAATAACTTAAAAAGTTAAGAGATATGTTATAGAAGACAGTAAGCTTATGTGACAGGTTTATTTCAATTAACACTGTGCCTATGTATTTCAGCAAAAACATCATGAAGGACCTTAGTTATCTATTTTAAAGGATCCATTAGCTGGGTGCTTGCATTTTAGCTTCATCCCAGTGCTATCTACAGCAAGAGTAGGTCTCTTAACATCACAAGTATCTATCTGTACATTGATTTAATGCCAAGAGACATGGCAAAGAATCACTCGGTAAATTGCTAATGCAACTACATCTGCTTCTCTATGCAATCTTCCCCTCCAAGCACTAAGACTGTAACTCTCTCTTGAAATGCACGTGATATGTTTGAATCCATAAAAATAAGTTGTTAACAAGCTCTGGAAACACTAAAGCTCCAATTCACTCAACTTTAGTTTACAAAAACCCTGACACAATCCAAAGGAAGGAGTTAGGGTTACAGGCCAACTTGTGAATTTGAGCAGGCAAGAAGTACAGCCCTGTTCACTCTTGGCTATTTCTAAATAATCACAAAATAAGTGGTAGTGCCAGCATCTGCTGAAACAAACTTGTGGAAAAGAAAGCAATGGAAAAGTGTGAACGTACAGTTTATTCCACAGCAAACTACTGCAATTAATTATTGGGGGTACTGATAAATAAAGCAGAATCATTCTCTTGAATAGATGGACAGGGTGAATTGAGGTATGAAGAATATAGTGGACATTCTGCTGTCTGTTTTTCAGACAACAAACCTGAATCCCTCCACAGATGAGGTGACAAGATCAGTAATGACCTTTACAGCATTTTGGGTTCTAATCTGGCTTTCACTAACCTCATCTATTAAAGCTTTCTGAAGCTGAAGGAAGAAAATGTTCCTTTTCTTCAGAAGTGGACATAATTCACACTAGGCATGCTTTCAAAACAGTAGTTTCCAGAGTAGCTTAGTGTTCACAGGTCAACTTGTGATGCATCCATTCTTCACCTAGAGGCTATTTTTGCTCTGTCTAATTATGCATCCAAAGTAACCAGTGACCCAAAAAGCTATTACCTTTTCTCCCTATAGAAATGTCTTTCCCTTACAAGTCAATACGTAAGTTTAATTTCAAACCGGTTGCTTTCCATTAGATTTATCACACTACCTTGAGTCTGTAAAAGTAAAGCCAATCCCTCTTAAGAGCTCAGATGAATCCTGTCTGTGGAAAGGCAGAGGGATAAGCCTTGAGCCAGCACTGTCTTTTCTGTTACTCCTGATGAATGCTGTATGACCTTTGGGTAAGATCTGGTTAGGCAGGAAAGGATAATAATGCTTGGCTTTGGCAGTTAACACAACTTATGTTCCATGTTTCATTATAAAAATTAACAAAAGTCCTTAAAGATTACAATGGTATGGGAAAAGTATCCTGGAAAGCTTTATGGAGGTGTTAATTGGTAGAGAGCTTCCACAAAACTCAGAAAAAGCAGTTTGTAAAGCGTAGCACATGTAATGCTAGCTAGTCACACGTAAAAGATGGTCTGCTTCTACATATTTCAAGGAACCAAGCAAAATATAAACCCCTGAAATTCAAAGGAGTTAAATACTTTGGTAGGATAGAAGCAAGACAGCACAAAATTTTTTATCTCTGCAAATACAGGATGATACACCGCTAAACTTTGACTTCCTCTACCATCAAAACACTTAAAATAAATAAAGCTTGTTCTTTTCCAAGATTAAAGAGGGTTTAAAGCAAATCTAATTTAAGCGTCATCTGTTGCATCATAATCTGAACACAGAGCAATCCCAAATGTAATTGCTGATGACTTGGCTAATGTCTCGCAGTGAAGATTATTCAATTCCTGAAGTCTTCCTGCAGAAATACAGTTAAGATTTTTCTTTAACTTAGTTTTTCACCGAGGAGAGGAGCAATTACCTTCCCAACCCAGCACTAGCATTAGGCAGATTGCACTGCAAATTCAAATGCCATAAAGCACACTGAAACAGGGCTCCTTCTTAAGCATCCCATACAACAGCATGCAGAGCAAAGACCTGCTTTATGCCTCAGCATCTGCACCTGAGAGGTTTACTCCGATTTGAGCCAGCGATCCTCCCTCCTGCTAGCATTTTTATCGCCGCTTTTCATGTTGTTATTCCTCCAGTTTGGTAAAGCTGACATATGAAACAGCAAAACTGAACACCTGGCTGTCACGCATTACAGCATCAGGTTGCAGCTTCGCGGCGCCAGGTGGTCGCAGCAGCGGAGGAGCAGGAGGCACGTCAAACACATGCCTTCGGGCTGAGCTTAGCTGCCTAGTATACGCTGCTGCTCTGTGGGAAAGCACAGCCTAGGTGCTAGTCCAGGGGGCAAAAAAAAAGCCTGGTGCTTTGCTGCTATAGGTGACACCTGCCACAATATGCTGAAGTGTCACCTCCCCAGCCCCAGAGGCTGCTGTTTGGTTCTATTGCTCTCCTGTTGCAGCGTGGAACAACAAATCCCATCGGATTCCAGTAGTGATCACTGTATGCCCAGAGGTACCAAAGAGCACCAAAGGTACTAACAGCAGCATAACCTTATCACAGTTGACTATTTTCCTTCTAGACAGGAATTACGTAAAGGACACATTAAAATTGAGCTTCTCCCCAAGGCAGAAGCATTCCACGCAGTCAGATGTCATGGATTTGAGTCCTCACAACTCCATATATCAAAAGTTCCTCAAAAGTTGATAGATCAAAGTAATAAAAATTATTTAATCTGGTTCTGGTGTGCTGGTTGTTTTTTCCCCCCTCTCCAGAGGAGAGGCACCCCTTCAGACAGAACATTGCCTTTGGAGTGATATGGATTTCTTAGGGAGACAGAAAGTGCAGCTGCCCAAAATACTTCTTTTTGAGATCACTGTGTTGTGTCTGAAATACTCTCGTTCTGCTTGCTTCACCTTTTACTTGTTAGCTCTTATCTATAATTTGTGGCTTACTCATCTATTAATCCACTCATTTGTACTGATGTCTTTTCATTTCTGGTTTCCTATACCTTCTCAAAAGTGGAAGTGTTATTAAAGCATCCTCACAGATTTCTCCTCTGATTTCTAAGAGCATCTTATCCTTATTCCTGAACAACTGTCTCAACTTTCTTTATCAGCCTACTCAGACCTAGACTCAAGCTTTAATTGCCACAAAATGATAGGCCCCTTTGGGCTTACTATCGTCATAGGTTTCCTGTCAAAAATTTTGTCTGCTATTAAAACTATCTATTTCCCTGTGGGTTTTTTTGTTGTGGGTTTTTTTTTGTTTCGAGTTCCTTCTTTGTTCATGAAAACTTTCATAGTAAAGTTAAAAAAGTACATATAAATTTTCAAATTCCAGGAAAAAATGTATTCAGAATAAACTCCTAGATTTTTAGTGCTTTACCCATATTAAAAACTTCTGAAGGGATCAATTTACTTATTTATGTTTAGAAATAGCGGTTTTAGGAACACAGGGAGGGGAAAGTATTTTTCAGTAAAAGACATTTTCCATCATAACCATTGGTGAACAAGACATGTATTGGTGACTTTTTTCTTACTTATTCTTACATGTTTCACCATACATAATAAGAAGCAGTGAATTGCTTTTTACTGGTTCTTATTTTGGAGCACAAGTTTTGGGCAGAGAGGTATTGATCTAGTAAGATATTCCACAAAGACCTGTGCCTCTTAGCACCATTTTCTTACAGCAACAGCGGCTCTCCTGTTACCTGACTTTCATCTATGTACTTGTGCTAAGACCGCTGGCCTTTACAAATGCTTCCAAAATCTGTAGCTATCCCCGACTGCCCAATTCTTTAAATCTCCCACCTCAATTGTACAAGATCTCATTTGACTAGATCTGCACTAACTGTTCCTACCACATAGTCATATATGACAGTCCTCTTCCTCTTTTTCTGTTTTTTGACTGGCTCTCAAAACAAATTATGCCCACAGAAGGCACAACGCAGTCCTCGGTATCTGTTGTTTGGATTAAATATGGATAAACTTCAGATCTTAGCTGAAAAAGAACCAAAAATTGGTTCCACAAATTTATCTCAACTGTGATTAAGAAGGAGCTTAGTTACAACAAAATGTAATTTCTCGGTTTTGGCCATGCAGCCTTCACGAGGCATTTCCAGATCCGCTCCCACGGACCCTAATTCTGGTTCAGAAGCCAATTGTTCCTTGGCAGCGTTGCCATAGATCTCACTCAGTGATTTAGCAACATCTTCTCCACCAGTTTACAGCAAACACCAACGTCTCCAGTACACCCATAGCTTGCTTATACCACAATTTGTAAGTTATCCATATTACATCCTGACCATTGCAATGACAGGTGGGTGGGATGCTGTGTCAGCTAAGACTGAGCTCTTCTAACTGTACCTGCTACCATATTTTCACAATACAAAGTTAGAGCTTCTTGTAAGTAGAATATACAGACAATATAGATTTATCTGAGCCATGCATAATCTACTTGGTGTGAGAGCAACAGTTGAGAGGCAGCAGCAAGAAATAAGCTGACCGGGACCAAGAACCGGGACCTTCTCTCACTGGAGCTGGTGGGGTTGAATCAGCTTGGGCTGATCTAACACATCACAAGCGTCACAGTTTATTCTTTCCAGCCTTCTGCAAAACTACCCCTGTTGTATAAGGCAAGACAATGTGATCAGTACTTTAGCAGAGAGAAAGCCAGGTCTCAAAATACAGCTTTGCTCCCAAATGTGCCACCAGATGCAAACAAGGACCTGAATTCCCCATACATCCTGGACTTACATACTTTCTGCATGGTTCTAGAAGTGACAGCAACTCATACATGGACCATTAAAAAGAAATATTAAAGTTTCATTTAAACAGTTAAGACAATTGCATTTGTATGAGGCTTATATAGGTAGAACAAGATTCTCTTCTGACAGGGAGAAGTAGTAAGGGTGCCATGAATGCCGCCTCTGCTGTTACTGAGGCTCAGCAGCTAGGTGCATGGCTGGTTGCAGGCAGAGCTTTGGTTTCTGTAATGACAGAAGGGTGAGCACTGCTGAGGAGAGGTGGAATCCATCTGACACAGTGGCCAAAAGCATCTTTGCCAGCAGGCTGGCAAACTGGTTAGCAGAGTTTTAAACAGGGGGGGAGTCCAAGCCCCTAGATGAATGGAGGAATAGGAGATGGATGCATGGACAGAGAAGTGGTACTGCCTCCAAACAAGCTGCAAAATCATCAGGTCCATCTCCAGTGCCCCTACAAGACACCACACACAGCGGGAAACATGCAGGAATTAGGGTTCTCCAAGTATTTGCAGAGCCATTGGGATCAGAGAGATGTGTCCCAACAAGGAAGACATCATGGTGGGTGTCTCTTATGGAATTCATCACAAAATAAGGAAACCTCCTTTAAAGAACAAGATGGAACTTCATGGTCATAGGTTAACATAGAGACTTTAACCACCACAGCACCTGCTGGAAGGGCAACACAGCAGGGCACCAGCAATCCTAGAGATTTCTGGAGGATGTTGGGGACAGGCGTTGGGCTGCATGAGAAAGATTTTCCACTGGCTGTGCTGCTCCCACCTGGATAGGAATGTGATGAGTGAGGGTAACTGCTGTAGCGACTATGAGAAGACAGGGCAAGGGACATGAAGCAGGCAAAATACCAGGACAGCCGCCTTGGGCTTATGGCTTGTTTCAGCAGTTGGCAGGTGGGACCATGGTGGAAAGCTGCTCCGAGAGCCGAAGGGGCCAAAGAGAACTCACTGATCCCCAAGGACAACCTCCACACAACCCAGGAACAGTCCAGCCTGGTATGTGGAAAGGGACATTTCTGCTAGATAAGAGTTACTACTACCAGTGCAGATAGCAGAAGGGAACGAAACCACATAAATAAAAGCTGACCCCTATATTTTGACAGGTGTTCCTTTAGCTGCAACATTTCTGAGTTCGTTTTGCAAACTCAAGGGGGCAGAACTGATGTCTTAAGTCAGTGAAATGATTTAACACCTTTCCTTTCATTGTTTTCTATGTGCTTCACCTGTTCAAGAGCGCTAAACAAATTGAAACAAGCGTGAAACTAGAAAACTGAAACAGAAACAGATACGGTCAAATGGAATAATTTCAAGAATGACCTTTCTTGAGGCAAGCCATCAAGTTCTCATGTAGAGGGCAGTTCCCTGCCATCCATGCAAATATGACAATAACAGAAAGCCAAATGAGGCAGTAATTCCATGAAAGCATCTCTCGCGCTTCACTGTACAATCTCTATAACCTTTACCACTATCAGACCTTTTATTTCACATTCAGTCTGTAATCATACCAACATTAGGTACACTTCACTTAACAGAATTTCACTGTTTCCAGAATTACTGAATGTATGTATCCATACTACTGTATGTAGACACCCATAGCCGAGGCCAAATTTTCTTCTATAAAAGCTGAATACTTACTGTAACAAAGGAGAAAAAAAACTAAACAAATCCCACACCAAAACCCAAAGCAAAGCACAACTTGATCAACTCTTGCTTTCCTAAAAGCTTGTGGAACTCTGGCAAAAATCAAGGTTGTGTACACGGAAAAAAAAAGTCAGATACTTTGAATTGACAATGATTTTGATTATTACTGAGCTGATGACAGAAAAACACGTGTTTACTGGACCTGAGAAGCCCCTGTTCCACTGGTCCTCCTACCACACTGAAGAATCTGGCTTTAAACTTCTTGTATTCAACAGAGTAAAACATTTTACATTCTACACAAAATGTACGTTTTCAAATATCCCACAGATAACATGCAGAAGGTCATGTGGAAAAGAGTATAATAAATTCACAGGACAATTGATCTCCATCTTACAACAGAAATTATTGTTTCTCTAAAATCAGATACTATCTTAAACTGGATGATCTTTTGGAGAATAAATAACTTGGTAACTTTTCATCTGGGACATACTCATGGATCAGCATTAATATTCTCTCTCTACTATAATTTACAGGAAAGGATACAGTGGATTAATATTTTCCAAAAGACATCCCTGAAAATCCCCCATTCAACCCAAACCCTGAAAACCTGACAACATTTAAAGAGTAAATTCAAAATAGACATTTCAAGTAACTCACAAACATCTGTATGTCCAAATCGGGATCCACAACTGCCTGAGACTTGTTAACCCTAGCACCAAGCCCATCCTACAAAGGTACAACTACCTAACACGGAATTCTTTTGGTCTTTTCCTTTTACCTAACTCTGTTGTGCTGCTGTTGGGTTGTTGTTGCTTTTTAATTTTTTTGGTAGGTCCTTTTGGTTATTTTTCATTTTGTGGTTTGGTTCATTTTTCATGCTGGTTTTCTTGGTTTTGTTTGTTGGGAATGGGGGTGGGGTGGTAGTTTTTTAAGATGTATGGGAAGCCTTCTAGATTCTGTGTTTCTTCTCTCCTGGATGAATGCACTCTCAAGCTATAGGATAATTCTACGAAAACAGTAGTATCTCATGTGGAATAAGCAATTATATCATAGAATCATAGAATCATTTAGGTTGGAAGAGACCCTTCGGATCATCGAGTCCAACCATCAGCCCTACTCTACAAAGTTCTCCCCTACACCATATCCCTCAACACCACATCTAATCTACTCTTAAACACAGTCAGGGATGGTGACTCCACCACCTCCCTGGGCAGCCTAGTCCAGTGCCTGATCACTCTTTCTGTGAAAAATTCTTTCCTAATGTTCAGGCTCATATAACATGAGGCAATGAAAGAAGGGTAAGACTGATTACGAGGTAGGAGGAATTTTTATGCTTCGTTCAAGTTAATTTTTAAGTTTTTTCTCACCATTCATTGGTGGCCTAGGTCATGAGACTTCCAACAAGCCCCCCACTCATGAGCTACCTGGGCTTCAGCCAGTAAAGAATGTTCTGGCTTTTTGTAAAAAACAATTTTTAGGCTATTTTCATTTTTTATTTTCAAAATTTCTAGTCTAATTATATTCCTTAATTATTTTGAATATTTTTATTAATTTTTTTAGTATTTGACCTTTTCCAATAACACTTGGCCAGCATGAATAACTGGAAGAGTTATTTGCATTGTTATAAAAAAAAAAAAAAGCCACAGAATGATTCCTTCTTTTGTCTGTCCAGATGGTCGTATTTAAACAAAGAGTAAAACGATGAATAAAACCTCCTTGGACTCAATGACAACATCACAGACTGGCATCTGAATTTCATGACCATTATTTCATAAGTGAGATGAAAGTTGTCAAATCCAGATTTCAGTTGTGCTAAAATACTCAAGTAATTTTTATTCTAGACGTGGAAAGAATGTAAGATAATATTGCCATTATGGTGGCTTGCTTTAGTGCCCTACAGAGATTACTACACATAAAGGCATTTCATCCCAGCAATTCAGTTGGGAATACCAAGAAAACTATGTGGGCAACTGGAAGAAAACACACATTATTTGACCTGCTATTCAGACACCTGGAGTCTAGATTTCTGGTTTGAGTTCTTTATATACCCATTTTCACCAAGCTTTCCTTTGACCTGGGTACACCTGCAAAAAAAAAATAGAAAGAAGTGACACTCATTCTTGCTGTTAGTAAGATACTGGAATTTGGCAGTTCAAAGTTGAAATTTCTAGTTTGATATTTTTTAAAGGCTTTCTGTATTTCACATATTTGGGATTAAAGGGAAGTCTGACTGCACATAAACCTCTGAGTGGGGAAGCAGCTTTAGCATGGAACTTAAACATCAGCATCATTCCATAGTCTCATTTCCGCTGAAGAGTTCAACCCAGAGCAAGCTGTAAGTTATACTATCTTTTTCTTAGAGTGCAAAATTCTGTCAGTTTTACTCGTTGTTAAACACACTAAGTGACCCCATTCTGATATTGTTGACCAAGTGCTCCTCAAGAACTACAGAATTTTTGCAGCTAATGCGCTCATCAGTGCAGGGCTTGCTCTAAGAATGGAAAACTAATGCATTCATGTTCCCATTACCCTGAACGATGCTACACAAAGTAATTAGAAAGACTCATTTTAGAGATGAAATAAGTATTGTAAAAAAATGTTGATACTGTGGGTTTGTCACTCACAAGTCACATTTGCACTAAAATGGTATATATTAGTAGAATGATTACTCCTTAATCATAAACATATCTAGTTGCATATTTCAAGAATATACCTTTCCTATCATTGTGTGCGTGAACTCCCATTGCCACAGACCAGGTTACACATGCACTCTGACCAGTGGGATACCCTATAATGTGCCACTGTTCAAAAACTCCAGACGATTGCCAGATGCTAAAAGTAGACTTCATGATTGTTCTGGTTTGAGGTAAAATGAACCAACTTTCTATTTTACAATGTTGGGGTTTTTTGGTTGGGCCTCTTATAATTAACTAAACTCTGAAATTAACAACATATTGTTCAGAAAACTGTTAACTCTCACAGTGATAAGACCTGATTAGACCAAGGGATGGTCTACAGAGAGGCCCTTGCTCATACTTATTGCTAGAACAACCAAGGTCAGGGAATTGCGTTATTTGCCCCATTGGAGGGTCAGAAGCGGAAAAGTGTTGAGGGGTCACGCCTGTAGGGAGGAGTGGACAGGACAGGTGACCCAAAACTGACCAACTGGGGTGTTCCATTCCATCTGCATCACGCTCAGTATAAAAGCTGAGGGATCAAAGAGTCAACACTTTTGTTTTGATGGCCGATGTCTGAGGAGGTCCCTGTCTGTTCGTCTGCCTCTGATCCTGATCCGAGCATTCCTGACTCCAGATCTGGAATCCAGCTCCTGTCAGTCACCAAGTCCAGCCTGGGACTTTTCCTGATGCCTGATGGTGACTTGATTGTCCTCCTGGGAGCTTGATACGGTTTTGTATATATTGTATCTATATCATTATTTTCCTCCTTTTTTTTTTTTGTTTATTTTAATTTTAGTATTAATACTTCATTAAAGTAGTTTAGTTCATTCTAGACTTGTAAATCTCCTTATCCTCCTTTCCCCTTTTTTGGGGGGGAGGAAGGGCCATCTGTCAGTCTGGTTTTGGTAAATTTGGCTGAAACCACGACAGATTTATTGGCACCCACCATGGGGCACGACTGTGGTACAATTAGAGCTTTGCTAGATTGTCTGAATAGTTTGAATTCCTGCTTGTTTAGAGCCACATGAAGTATTGCACAAGAAAACAGAGGTGTCATTTCGAATAATTCAAATTACTTAACAGTATTATTCTCTTTACCAGCAATTAATCTAATAATTCCCCTGATGAAAACTAAAGATACTAGATACCTTGGTTTTGATTCATATATAGGATATCTGTAAATTACTTATTTAGAAAGTCCACCCTTTCTAAATATGTCACATAAATACAGATATGGACCATCATCACAAGATGGCACTAGTGAAAATGATCTTAATGAAAAAATGAAATGTAAAAGAGCTGCTAATTCCAGCTGAAAATCTAATAATGAAATTATTTCATTATCTCATAATGAATTATGAATATAATTTCATTATTCACAATGAAATATACTAACAGTACAGTCACTGAAACAGTCTTATTGAAGATTTTCCATTCCTCTCACAAGAACACCCTGCATGAAATGCTGAGGTCTGGAAATGTACCTCTGGCTATGGTAGCTGTTCTTAACCCCAGCAGTAGCATTAAAAAATTAGAAGCAGCATTCTTTGTATTACTCTTTGTATTACATGCTTTGATTCCCACCTAACTTTTAAAACCAGCTACGCAAAAGTCTACCTTCACCATTAAATCATGTAAAGATTTGAAACTATCACAACCATAGGATGGTGAAAGGTAGGTTAAAAGTTAATACATGCTACAGACTTGATTTTTTTGGGGTGACATGATCTTTGTTTGGGTGACTGTGACACTCTGGAGGGAGACAGACAGCCTCTCTAGCTGCAGTTTCTGGCAATACACTCAATAGGTTTCCCAGGACAACCATATCTCCTTTTGCCCTGCAACAGGCAAGTCAGAAACCACTCCTAAAACTAAAGAAAGCACTTGTGTATAGAGAAGACAACTACATCCCAAAACATTCCCATTCCTGTGGGTACATGGGGAAAATAAGAAGCAATATAAAGAAATATTTTCAAAGTTACTGTGAACAGATTTGAGAACAATTAAGCAGCATCAGCAAAAGCCAAATACTAGTGAGCTCACTTATCTTCAAGACAGTGAAGGACATTTTTCCAGAATGCATTAAAATATTGGTACTAAAAAACCCCATCAGTACATGCATGGAGCTCTTAAAGCCTGTAAGATAGTTGGGATCTGCGCAGATGTGAAAATTCCAGAGCAAAGAAGTAAAATACAGAATAGTGACTTAAACATCTCAGGAATATATCAGCAATACCACGATATGCAATATAACTTCATAATAACTGAAAATAAATAAGTATTGCACCTTTTAAAGTGCATTCTACAGAATATTTAACATTTGATATCTTTGACTAGCTCTGTACTTCTTGACTAATTTACGTTTGCTACTGAATGCATACACTGCTACAGCAGAAGTATCCTACATGACTGGATGACCTGAGAAAAGAGAAATTCCCTACCATAGACCTGAATGAGAAATGTAAAATATCTTAAGCATTTCAGTGAGGATATACCAATAATGGAAATACAATGTTTGCTTTTGAAAGTAGTATTCCAGAAGGTGAATTGGCTCCAAGAGCAGTAGGAAACCTCAATACACTGTCTAAAACATTTTATTTTTATTTCCTCCTCCTTCCACATCAATATAGTTTACAATACTGTACCTATCCTGCAGGGACAACGTATCGGCATGCAATGCAGACACCATCTGTGGAAGACCAATTTCAAACCAAGTAATCTTCACTAAGTCACGACCGGGGCAAGCCCAGTGCTTCACCTTGAAGCAATACATTGACTCTGAGCAGACCAGCGAAGATTGCCCCGGGATTTTTCACTGTCTCCAAATGCTCCTTTGCGGTTTAGATAAAAACCTGCCAGGGTGTTTTCTGTGAGACTTCACCCCAAAGGAATGCCATCGACACCTAATTTCATAGCATGGAGTGCCAAACATTTTACAATCTGTCCATTTTTCTGAAGCTGTTTGTCAGCAAGCGATCACTATCCTATACGCAATTGGAAATTCAATTTCCATCCCTAGAGCTAAAAAGCATCAAGTGATAAAAAAAGCCTCACTGCTTCAAGAACTTTGTCGCAAGTGGCTTACTAATAGCAGATATTTAGTGATGCCTGTCAAGACAACAAATTACAAACACTCCTTCAGAATAAAACATTACTGAAGGGCTATTCCAGAATGACCTCTGCAGGCGGACACTTGTTTCTAGGACAAAATGCACTTTAATTCTGGAAGAATTACTCCTCTCAAATGGAACATACAGAAGAAAGGGAAAAATATCTAGAAAATATGAATCACTCCTTGGTGGGACAAGAATGGATAACACATCATCATCCCCATGACCAACACAAAGAGGAGCCACGCAACCCAGTGGTTGTTTTTTTTTTGCGCTGTTGCCAGCTTCTTTGCCTTCCTCCAGGACCTTAATACAAGTGTTGGCTAATCCTTGCTTTTCCATAAAGACACCCACAATTTGTTTTTATGCTGAGCACCACTGGACTCTCAACAGTGATCTGCTGCTTTTAAATTTTTTCACTTACTATCTGCCATGGTTGCTCTGGAAGAGCCATGACTGAGGAAACTCCTCTGTTCTGGGCAGAGCAGGGAAATTGAGAGACCCATAGAGCTTGCCCCATGAGGTCACCACCACTATGATACTTCCCAGGCTTCATGGACTAGATAGGTGCAGAAATTATTTAAATATGGTGAACTTAGAAGAAATTTGCATGGTTTTATCACTACACCCTGTGCCTTGATGAAGAAGTGACAGTAAAACTGAAAAAGCTGCTGTCTTCCAATAGAAAAATACTTGAAAGAGATTGCAGTTCTGCTATGCAAGCACAGAAGCAGAGTAAACATGATTGTGCCTCACCTTGCCAAAATTTTTTTAAAAAGGATGCAGAGTAGCAGGGAGTAGAGATTTTTAGGATCCTGCAGGCATCCATGTGTTACTCTGAATCCTGCTCCTGCAATGGAAAGCCTTCCGTGTGAAAGGAGACACCTGCTTCTCCATAGTGCACAGTCTCCCTATGGGCCGTGAATAATCCAATATCCTTCAGCAGTGGTTATCAACCTTCTGAATCCAACAGGAACCCAATTTAAATTAAAGAATGGATTTCCAAGGTAATAAATTATATCTATTATTAACACAATATTTTTGGACAAATATGTCTTCCCAAAATTAATTAGAGTTTTCTAAATACCTGGATAATTGGTCAGTACTGTCTGATTTGGTATTTTGTTTTCTTTGTATTGAAATTATACTAATTAAGCTGAAATACAGCTCAGAAACAAGGCAACAAGTCTAGGTTACATATTCATATTTCACTACATACATTTCATGAACCAAACATTTAGAAACAGATGGGAAATTAAAAACATTGGCAGAAAGCTAAACCACATCATGTATTTAGTACTGGCACATTAATATATTTCCCAAGTCCAAAAGTCCAAGATTAGAAGAAATATTCATTATTAATACCTCTCTCTACTTAGGCTTTTAAATCAAGTGGTCCTGTTCAAGTTTGTTTATGCATCCTATACTGAATTAAAAGTAATAATCTTCAGTTAGTTAGTGATGATTTTGGTTTCTTGCTGTCCTTCCAGCCTCAGGATTGCTACAATCTTTGCTGTGCACATTTTTATAAAACATACAGATGTTAGATGCACAAAAACAGATGCTCTGAATAAAAGGCAATGGCAGCCAGAAGCGAAGTCAACGTTATGATTGCATTAAAAGTGAACCTGTTTCCAGGCACCTGATTCATGAACTCAGTGAACCCAAGACATGCAGTTTGAAAACAAATTGTTGCTAATTTTCTAATTAGCATTAGTCTAGCAACTGTCACCAATTGTCCTAGATTAGGGACTGCAGTGCAGGGGTATAGCTGCAGCTCAGGACTTTATACAGATTTTAAAAAATTACCTGAAAACTCCACCAGCTGTCCAGAGGTCTTCTGAAGGGTTTGCACAAATCTATACTCATTTACAAAAAAGTAAAAATAAAAATCCATTTTTGTAAAGCTTTTTGCAAAGTCTATTTGATGAGTTTGTTTTAGTATTATTTTACATGACTATATTCATTTCAGCAGCATGGAATGGACAATGAAAATCATTCAATACAATTGCCTTTCCAGCTGTAGTTCTAGCTGAAATATTAAGCTATCACATAACAGTGGCAGCTCTCCAGGCAGGGGAAAAAATGTTTTGCACCTGTTTACAAATGCATTTAGTCATTATTCATCATTACCTTGACTCTATATCTGATTAAATACATTTATGCCAGACTCCCTTTCCTTCATGACTGCTTCAATGCTCCCTTACAGTCAAGCTTAAATCTTTACTTTCTAAATGACAGGGAACCACAAATGCACTTGACCTTTTATTTTCCTGCATCTACCTGTCTGACCTTCTGAGATTTAAAGAAATCCTTATATGTGTTCACTCAGTATTTTCTTGAAGATCTTAGAAGCTGCCCGTCTGCCAACCTCCATTAAACATACTTGAACAACCTTCTCTGAGATGCCCCTTTCCAGCTGAAGATCATCATTTGGTACTGACCATACTCCTCAGCTTCAGTAATGATAAAATCACTCTTCCAGCTACAAGCACGGAGGTGAACAGCATTTCTTTTTATGCAAACGCTGACCAGCCCCTACTTCCAATTTTTAGTATTACAGTTCTTCTAGGAGTTTGAATCAGACTTGAATGATTTTGAAAGAGTTACACAACTTGGGAATTGAAATCAAAAGTAGAAACCAAACATGATGACAATATTAGTTATCTTGGAGTCATAATATGACGTAAGGAACTACTGGGAAAATTTAAAACTAATAGAGTTCCCTTGCTGAACTTTGTCCAAGATACTGACATCACTGCTAAACCAAAAACATACAGGAGCTTATTTGAGAAGCAAATAAGACCATAAGGAAGATGTATGAATTTCACTATACCAAGACTTTGATGTATCATCATCTACCAGCTATGCCTAACATATTTCCCCTTAATTTGCCAGGCTGTCTCCTGTTCTTAAGGAATATGATCAAAGATTATACTACTCATAGAGACATAGATCTTGAAAATGTGTTTTGCCAACACAGATTCTGCCTAAACTGTGCATTTGTTAAACACCTGTGATCAGATTTTCTTGGAATAAACATTCCTTTAGGTGTGACTGTACTTTGTTTGCCTTAGCTGCACTTCAGCTATTTTGGTTTTGTCGTGTTGCTTTGGTTTTGGTTTTGTGTTTTTTTTTTCTGTTTTGGTTTGGGTTTTTTGTTGTTGTTTTGTTTTGTTTTTCTTTAGACTTCAGAAGTTTGAATCTATAATTAGGATTGGGATGGAACGGGGGTGTCAGAATGAGGGTCACTGCAACTATATACAAATTTACTTTAGAGGTATGTACATATTTCAGCATAAATGAAATTTATTCCCCAAGCAATTGCTCACACAGACTCTCATCTGTGCAACTGAAAGGTATTCTACATTGAGTTTCAAGACAGAAAAATATTCTTATTTGAAGAGGTAGGAGAGACTACCAATCCTTTCCACAACTCTGTATTGATAGATAAAGGAAATTAATGCATTAATCTAAAGAGCAATATCTGAAAAAACCCTCAAGGAACTACTGTAGTTTCTAAGGAACCAGCAGAAACTGTCTGAGCCTTACAGGAGCAGGGCTTTAATACGTTCCTTGTTATTTGATAGCTAGTCTTAATATAGTTAGAAGAGTCTGAAACAGATGAAGGCTGCCTTTATCAAGACAGGACTGATAATAAAAGCTTTTAATTTTTCTCTGCATTGAACCACAGAAAAGTTTTCACATAGGGAGTGTGAAATCTGGCATGGTTCAGAATAAAACATGGGCTTTGGGAGGAAAAACAGAAGATAAATTATTTTGCTACATTGAAAGTCTACAGCTAACTTCTACAGAAACTTGGGAATATACCTAAATCTTCTTGTAACATAGGATATGAGATTTTTTCCACCAGATCCTTTCCATATCATCTCTTTCAGCTGAAGCAATAACCTGAGGGCTGCATTAATTTTAAATTCCTGGTGCTGGATAGGTGGTTTCTCATATGGACTCAAAGACACATGAAGCTCCTTGCAAGTTCCCAGCCTCCGACGGAGCTGTGGCTTCCTAGCAGGTGGCTGTCAGGAACACAGGAAGGTGCACCATCAAAGCATCCAGAAATGACACGAAGAGCACAGGATCTGTCCTACACAAACAGTGATCAGAAGGAAAAAACCCAAACCAACTCCAGGTTGAATGGAAGATGAGAAGCTGTTTAACGGAATATTTCCTTTAGATGCTCTATGGGACAGGGCCAAAAGAGATAGAAGTGCTAAAAAGGGATTTCCTGCTAGAACAGCCCATGAAGGCATGAACAGGACCATTAAGAAGATGATCAGTCCTGAGGGTAAGGCAGCCCTTCCAGTACTTAAAGGGGACCTATAGGAAAGATGGGGAGAGACTGTTCATCAGGAAGTGTAGCAATAGGACGAGGGGTAACAGTTTTAAACTGGAAGAGGGTAGATTTAGATTACATAACAGGAAGAAATTCTTTACTGTGAGGTGGTGAGACACTGGAACTGGCTGCCCAGGAAAGTTGTGGTTGCTCCATCCCTGGAAGCATTCAAGGCCAAGTTGCATGGAGTTTTGAGCAACCTGGTCTAGTGGGAGTTTTCCCTGCCCATGGCAGGAGGGTTGGAACTTAATCTTTAAGGTACCTTCCAAATTTAACCATTCTGTGATTCTGTCCAGCATGGAACATGAAAATACTGCAAAAGTGAGTTGTTGGAGGAGAAGATGATGTGATCGAACATACTTACCTTTAGTTCTTTAGAATCAAAGGTGAAGAGGGCACCCACAGTGCAAGTGGTGGCAGCATTGTTTGAAATAATCACACCATACATCTGTAGGACCCACACTCAAAATTATACTAGTACATATACTAAAACATTAAATTTCGTATTTCCAGAATGAAGTGTGCGTTACTACACATTTGTATACAGATTCTCTGCATATAGCATACACCTTCAGCTCTTGGTGTCCAAGAACATTACAACACACTCTTCATTAGTCACACAAACTTTAGTCTTGAAGCCACATGCAAGCTGGAAGCCCAAGGAGATGCAAGCAACAGTGAGGTATTATTCTTTAGAGACACACCCCAACAATAAATCACTGTTGTGTTTTAGGAATGAAACAAAGATAATACAGACGATACTTCAACAGAATGATTTTCCAAACATCTACAACCTAAGTTAAGGAAAAATGGACAATTGAGGCACCTGAGAGGTGCAAAGAGAGGATAAATTCCATTTCACTGATGCCTGTTGAAAAAACCCCAATAATTAACATCAAGGCTAAATTTAGACCATTCAGTCATCAGTTAAGGAAAAATGATAGATACTCTAAATTATATAAAAGGCTAGAATAACTTTTGAACAAGGTGAAACAGTAGGCAAACTTCACTTGATATTACTGTTTGTCATGAGTTCTGAAGTATGACTTTTCTTCAAGACAAGGCAAAGGATTTGGTTTCCAAGGAAACCAACAAAATTTAAATTACAGAAGTAATTTAAATGTAAGAACATTCTGAGGAATTCACATGTACACCTCATCATCTTTATAAATGAATAAAAAGAAGAAAAAAACCCAACCCTAAGCTGACAGTGCTACACAGTGTGAAAAGTTAATAGGAAAAAAGCATGAGATAATCCTAAATAGCAACACCCCCATATTAGCAATTCTTTTTGGGTGAATTTGTCAATCCAGTAACTGCCAATGCAAGAGGAACAACAGGTACAACATAAACCAATTACTGGTGTCTAGTTTTGTTCCTGGGCACAGGCAAGCCCTACGGCTACAGTTGACCCCCGTCCAACAGTCATATGCTTCATTCATTGTCACAGATTGACTCCAGGCTGGCAAAGGGGGGAAAAAAACCTTCCCAAATCCGTTCACTGCTGTGCATTAATCTGTACAAGTGCCAGGGGAGCCATAGTGGGGAGAGGGAGGCTGTGGACTTGGCCACGTGAAAAGCCCTGGCCAAGCTGCTGCTCCCACTTCTGCGGTGGAGGGCTTGGCCCGTGGCCGCTGCTTGCCCTTGGTGGAAAGTTAAAATGACAGAGTGGGAAGAAACAGTAAGGTTTTGCATTATGCTGTTATTTGTGGTGCCAGCAACAGATTAGTCAGTGTCCATATTCACGAGCACGTGCTTCAGAGCCAGCTTCCCAGTTGTTCACCATTTATCTACCCCTCATCTCCTTCTAAAAGAGCATTAACTGTTTCAAAACTTGAGTAAGTCACCCTCAAATTATTTATCTCAGTTTCAGTTAAAATGACTATTTGTGGTATGGCTGATTTCCCCAAGAGCACAACGAATTTTTGTGTAAATATCCACCTGTCTCCACAACTAAGTTAACAAAATAGTTATAGAAGAAAAAAAAAAAAAGAGGAATTTAGAGCAGTCATTAAAGACAGCATCCCATAATGATGATGAATTTTTGGAGTATGTACAGATACTGCTACAGTTTCACGCCAATGAATGGCAATAGTAATCTACTCTTCTGTGTAGACTACACAAATATGAGGAGGTTGGGGCTCTGAGAAAAATTGCCTTAATGCTTTTTTTTTGGAAATTTCTAAAGTATGTTTCCCACATTGACTGGGATACCAGTACTGAAAATTATTTTCCCAAAAAAAGCTTAATGCAAATCCACTGAACTGAATTTTGTACATATTTCAGAACATTTAATTATCAGACTGTGGCTTTAAGTACACGCAACCACAGAAAGTAGTTTTTGAGTTTTGAGTGCTAAAGAAACAGATTAAGAAAGAAGAAAAATGGCATTGATGAGAAAAAAAACCCCAAACATATATAGGAAAGTGTGTGAAGCAGAAAAAAGCTTTCTTTTTCAACCTTAGATGTGAAAGCCTCTACTGAGTCCTATAACATTGAATTTAGAGCTCAACAAAAAGCCAACATATTTTAATTGCAGTTTTTCATGAGAGCAGTGAGTGTTGGGGGGAAAGAAGTTGTAGATGGAGAGTTAGGAATAAGAAAAAAAAAAAAAAAGACAGTGATGGGTAACAAAAATAAAGAGCAAGAGGGGGTGAGAAAGCCATACATGAGTAAAAGAAGAGAGCACATTCCTCCTTTCCAGAGGAAAGGATGCAAGAAAAAGCAGCAGTGAAAAAACAGCAAAGGAGAGAATTTACTGGAGAAGAGTAAAGTTTGGGGTGGGGTGGCAGAAACAGCAGAAACTATTTGCTGAAGGAACAGAAAAAGCAGAAATTAAAATAATTCAAAATATAGATAAATTTAATACATTGTTCTTTAATATGAATTTCTGGGAAAAAAATAATATTTTTTTCTGGGAAAAATAAAAACAGACAGTGTAAATGTTACACCACAGTATCAGGTAAAGGAAAAGAATACAAAATAAGAAAAGCTAGAAATATCACAGATGCACCAAATTATGGGATATGCATCTTCACGATACCTAGCTACAAATCGTCTTCCATTTAAATAAATCCTCTGCTGCCTAATTCTATTACATTAACTTTACCTAAAATACAATTTGATAAAAAAGTTCCCTTGGTCTTAAAATAAATGAGGTGTTTCTGCATGAAAGTCACCCAGATTTTGTGTCTTTTCTTGGAAAGAGAAGCTAGCACAAAACATAAAAGGATGCTAATTTGCCAAAACACTAAGAAATAAAACAATACAAAGACTTTAGGATGCTTAGAAGACATGAGCGCATGGGAAAGTTCATGGCAAGAGACAGTACACTGCTCTTGGGCCTGTTAGGAAACCATCAGTATGAATAAAGCTATATTTAATTCCCCATAAACTGACTAACCCATTTTTTCTGTAATAGGGTTACAAGCTAAATGTATTTTTAAACTGAATTGGTAATGCTAACTACAACTGATCATAAGAGAAATGCTTCATAGCACAGCTTATTTTATGCAAATATTTACTATTACATATTGCAATTAAAAAAAGCACATTCTTAAAGGTTACAGTACTAAAACTATACCAATGGTTTATTTTCATTTAAATAGCAAACTGTTTTTAAGGAATAATATGTCTGAATTGGTCATAGGGAAAAGAATGAAATTTCTGTTTGAAGCTAGGATCCATTAAAGCCACAGTGAGTGGGTTTATATAGGTATAACTCATATTAACATCTGGCTCCGTAGTTAGCACAGGCTCCTTTCTGAACAACATGCAGTAGAGCCCATTGAGCTAAACTTAGTGTCAAATATTAATTTCAGCTTTCATCACAGGTCAAAGAGAAAGATAATTTATGTTCATAATAGTGTATTTTTTTTTACTGCAGCATAATGAAAGACCTTGCAAAGACATTTTATGCTTCAGTCTTTCAAAGTTATTCTGTCATAGTAGACAGATTTTTTTATTATTCTTTTACATAAAGAGGAGGGTTTTTACTGTGTTGATTGGTTGGTTTTGCTCTTTTAACCTTCCTCAGAAGCACCAGGGAGCAACTGGCTAATGCAGGGGTCAAGATGCTTGGAGATCTGCACTGACTCAAAAGGAAACACTAAGAATTTTCCCTCAGGAGCTCAGGTAGCGCATCATGTTCACTTGAGTAGAGCCACATATTAATCTTTGCCATCTGCGCCTGGAAATACATTTCTCATGCTACTGGACAAGTCGCCTGCAAAATATGCAACTTTCCCCGCAGCATGGTGAGTAGCTGACCTGCTTACACCATCTTGAGAGATCTCATTTAATTAGCAAGGACATTATGGCACAGATGAATGGTGGTCTTCTGTTTCTATCTGTAGCCTATGTGCTGATGTTCAGGAGGGGAATACCTGACCTAAACAAATATTTCAGCTTCACACTAATACCAAAGTGAAATGAAAGGCCTGCCAGACACAACAGACCAGACTAAGTGACCTCATGGAACTAAACTTCAGTTCATTCAGGTTAGTGTCAGTACAAAAATTTCCCACGTAGAAGTACAGTTAGTCTTAGTTTGAGTCACTGCATGAGTGAAGAGAGAAACTAATATTCTAAACACAAAGACATCCCTCAACTTTGTTTTATCCTATTTGCATTGCAGATGCACCATAAGCAAGTCCCATATTTAAAGAACACTGTGCTTGAAGTGTCTGTATATTTGGCACATACAGATATTCCCTGACTATCTTGTTAAACGCTGGGTACCTACTCTGTACCTGTCTGCTTATAGGCAACATTTATATTTCTATATAATTGTCTACTCCCAATTAGTATGCAATATCTTTAATAAGAACTACAGTGTTTTTACAATAAAAGGCATTTCTAGTATAAGAAATGATAGAAAAAGAGTAAATTTTAGAAGATGAGTGTTTAGATGCTGCTCTTAAGGTTACAACAGAATCCCGAAGCAGAGGGAACATTATATATACATATACATCAAAATGTACTTCAACTGGGGCAAAAATCACGTTAGCCTTCCTACATAGCTCCTAGTCTTCATATTTTGTAATGAACTATTTAGAAAAGCCTTCCTATATTTTTTAGCATGGTCTGTTACTTCTTCTATCTAAAAACCCCTGGGATGAAGTGCAACAGAAACTGAGAACAGTTGTCAATACCGTCTCATTCCAGGTCTGTTGCAGATGGTTCACACGCATTCAGGGCTCAGATTAACCAGGCCAGTTTTAAACAGCAGATAATTAAAAAAAAAAATTAGAGCATCATAAATTACATTTAATCCAAAAGGCTCTTAAAATGCTTTATAGACTTTACACACAGATCACTCCATCAGTCACCGAAAGCAAGTACCTCTTGGGATGAAATGCAACAACTGTTCCAAGGGGCATGGCAGAGGAGAGGAAGTGAGGAATACCAGCACATCAAATTGCAATTGCAGGGGGAATTTAGGTAGGAAGAATGTAATTACCCCGTTTGGAGCCTGGCCAGATGACGGGGGTTAACATCTTATAAAGAGCCCTATGAGAATTTTAACAACCCCTGGTGCTCAGGACCTTTAATTTATATTAGCTCTCAGGAGCAAGGCTAACAGCTCTGCTCAACTGGTTTTGTGTGCCGCCACAGGAAGCAGGGAAAAAACAGCTTGTAGTTGTTCCCTGTGGTTTCCACCCAGCTACTA
>VZTM01036837.1:0-28841 GCA_013400555.1 Jacana jacana
GCTGTAATGTGAGGAATTTTTATAACTGTAATACTTTGTTCAATTCACATTTAATGCAAGGACATGCCATTTCTTTTTGGTTTATTTACAGAGAGGGTGAAAATGCTGTAGAACTTTAGCCTGGGTGAAATTCAGTAAGCAAGAGGAATGCGGGGGGGGGTGGGGTGTGTGTGAGGAATTTGTCAGTGTCTAAGAAATGACAGGTTTGGATACCAAAGCCTTTTCTTTGCCACAACAGTGGCTGAAGCTGTAATGTTTTCCAGATCACCTTAACGTCTGCTAAAGTCCTGACAAGGAGGGACCAGTCAGTGATGATGCAGTGGCTGCTCCCAAGCCAGCTCCAGACCAGCCCTTCTGGCTATTTTTTAACTTAAATGGCCAATTCCTTCCTTGATTCTATTACAAAGCCATAACTCAAGCCCTCCAAAGCTGCTTTTCCCCATCCTTTTAATCCTTTTCTTTTCCTCCTCCCTCCATCTTTAGAACCTCCTCTATTATTCTTTAGAATAACCTGGCAGAGAAAGAGAGCAGTTTTTATGATGCAAGAGCAGCTCAAACTGACATCTGTGGGAGATGGACCAGTCATAAAATATGACATAAACATTGGCTCGGTAAGTAAGCTGGTCTGCCTTAAAAATAGTTTCTCGCGGTACACTACTGAAATTGCAACAGGCTTCTTTTCCTTGTGTTTCCTCTCATCCCCATGCAGCATAATTTGGGCCAGACTTTGCAAGGTGCTGAGTGCCTCAGTTCTCTAACATCAAGAGGTGCTGATATCCACTGGAGAGGGCCATTTTATTTCTGTAAATTGAACCCAGGATGTAAGGCATATATACTCAAGTACCGTGGACAGATATTGTCCACAAACTATGTGTATTTTACACTTGTTTAATATATTTTTTTATGTTGTTGTTTTTTGTTTTTAATACAAAGTTATGGGCACAATAAACATGAGCACAGAATTGTGATAAACAGTAAAATCTGTGAGCACTGCAAAGATTCTTCAGGAACATCTCATTTTCCAGTTTGCTCACAAGGGAAGGGGAAAAAAAAAAGACCTGGTAAACCATTTGGAAAGGTCCTTTATATACACAGGTTTGTTTGCTGCTGTTAGTCTAAATGCAGCAGCACTTTTAGAATATATGTTGCCATTAATAAGTGGAAAGGGGAAAAAAAATGCATTACACTCAAAAGTCCTTCATCTTCTACTGTATTTTTTAAAACTTCCATTTGTCAGGAAGCTTTTTAAAAAAGCAAAAGAAACTTAACATTCACCTGCACATCAATAAAAGAACACAAGAGGATGCTAGGAGGTAAGAATTCTGAAGTATTATCTATGGCAGAAAGCGTAGAGTCTCCTACCAGTGGTAAACTCCTGACCCTACCAAAGACAGTAAGAGTTCTGTCATTTTGCCAGATTGAAGTCAGGGTATTCAGCACTGCAGTGAACGCATGGTGACCCCCCTCATGTCAAAGGTGGGGTTGACCATATGAGTTGCTGTTAAAACAGGAAATCCAAATGCATCTAGGCACAGCCCATTCCATCCTTTCTCTAGCTCATCCATGAGGTCCTAACATATATGAAGTGTCCCACTGATGCCAGTCACTTTGTCTATAAACTTGGTGTTCACTTTAGCAATTTAATTTCAAGGCCTGTAACCAACATGCTGATAGTGTACTTTCTACATGGAAGGCATTTTGACTAATCCTTAGTGTGACATCAAGATACAATGATGTTCTCTTTCCACATTTTTTTTCTAAAAAATTACTACCAAGTGCGTGAATTTCCTGTTTGTAAGCTTTATATTCTGTAAGCGACTGAGCAGCATTATGTCTTTCAAAGCTAAATGTCTACCATCTAACACTGCAGACCTGGAATGAAATCCTGGCCCCAATTCAAGTCAGTAGAAGCTCTGCTATTGACTTGATGGAACTCTGCCAGGTTTCTTCCTTCCACAAAACTTGAGTGAATTCTAGAAGGCTGGAAGAGAACGCTCATTTGTTTTGTGGGTTTTTTTCTCCTCCAACAGCCAAGATTTACCGTAAAACAAGAACACTGTAATTGCTGGTGGAAAAAATAAAGTGTAAAATCACACACAGTGAAAGCCTGCTACTCTCTTTTGGTAAGATATATGAAGATAACTTCTTACATTATTCTTTTCTCAAAAGGCATATACAATGTGGCAAAATATTTCAAATATACATTCTATATAATAAAATATCATCTAACTAGTGCATCCTCAATCATATACTGGAAATATTTTTACCAAGCCAAGGTTTAAATTCCATAAATCTTTTGAACACTAGGTGCTTCATTCAAGGCAGATGCAACAGCAAGTAAAACCTACAAGCTCGCTTTTTTAAGTCTTAAAAGGGAGCAATGGATGGAACATGACATATTATGACCCACAACAGAAATTAACAAAGTCAGTGGTGAGAAACCATTTTAATGGTTCAGCACTCCACAAAATTCTGCATTGCAAGTTGTACTTGATCAAACGGTGGATAGTTGTACACGTAAATTAAAGTCACCTTGTCAGACTGACTTACAGCCATATGTGATTATTCACAAGGTAAAAATAAAGATATAAAAGGTCAACATTCACACGTCCATTGATTAAAGGGAATAAATTAAATAAAAAATCAGATATGTTGCATACATGGTTTCCCTCACCCTCAGTCTTTTATTTATGCCGATACGTGGAACAATACTTCCCAAAACACCTCTGAAGTAGCAAAACCAAATGAAGGTTTTTGCACTCTAGTTGTGTTCACAGCAAGTTCATCCTTGCCAATTAGGAATCGAGACAGTTCTGTCTCTTTAGCATCAGTGCACAGGTATGGCTCCAAGTGGTGTGTTGGAGGAAGAAGAAAAAAAACAACATATGGTGGCTTAACACACACACACAAAAAAAATCTTCTTCCATTCATCATTGGCAGAATAAAACAAAAGTGTGTCTTGTCCAGGGTACCTTGCTAGATCTTCTCCAGAAGAGGTATGTACTGTCATACATAAATGCCCTCTGGGTTAAAACCAGACGACAGGGGGTTCTGTAGAATCCGCAGGTTACTGGGGAGTTGCCTCGATGAACCAGGGCGCTTCAGTGACCCAGACTGAAATGTTGGCTCTGCTCAAGAAAAAGGGCAGTTAGAAAAGTCACCATCAAGGGTGATGTCTGTAGAACTTCCTCTTCTTGCTTAGCGCAGTGTTCGCTTAGTGCAGAATAGAAAAACTGAGACCACACACAACAGAAACTTCAAATGCCTGACTAGGAAGTGATCTGAAGTGCACACTTCCTACTCACTTCAAAACAGAAATATATACCTATTAATTGCCCTCCCACAAAGAACATAAACACAGATATATGCAATACATTTATATAGTAATGTGCAGAAAGAGCTTGTACCTCAAAGTCTCAGCTTCTTACCCACTTAAAAGAGGAAGTTCATACAAATGCTGGCATTGAAGGCCTGTCAGGTCTTCTCTCTTGACTCCCCTTGACTTGTTTCGCCTTCACTATACTTCGTTTCGCTTACTTCCACTTATTTGCATATGTGCCCTTTCAGTAACTCCCTCTTAAAGGGCCTGCTCTCAACACCTACCCTTCCAGTACCTTTTGGTTAGACAGTTTTCCGAGAGAAGGGACAGAGCCATCTAAGGAGAGTGCTGAGAGAAACAAGCTCCTTGAAAGTAGAGTACTGGGTAAAGCACACCACAGCAGAGGCCGAGCCACAATAGCACAGTTTCTGCTCATGCCACACATTCAAAGTGCTCCCACGTTTCTTTCTAGGAAATTCTGAATTTGGATGTGGGCATGTGCAGAATGCACTGAGCTAACTGCGGGCAAAGTCAATTCACACATGCTGTAACAGCCATCTGTGCAGAACTCCTAGATGGCTGGCAGCCCAGCTGGATTAGCTCCTATTCCCATGTGGCTGCTGTCTGGGATTTCTTGAGATCCAGACACATTACTTCTGCTTTGACAACACATTCCCCCAGAAGAGGAAGAACCCAGATGAACAGCAGTGTCAGATGTGGAATCCTGTTGCTTGCCAGCTTGTATGCCTGCAACCATGGCAGCCACTCTTGAAGCTATTGGCCTAATGCATTACTCATAGGACAAACACATGCTTAGGCACAGTGAGAGAGAAGTTATCTACATACTGTGCCTTATTTACAGCTTGTTAAACCATTGGAGTGAAAAGAAATATTTGACACTGCTTTCTAAGTATTTCGCTAAGTTCTTCGCTTTCAGAGCATTCACTTGATGTATGAATGCTAGCATTAATGCAGCAGGTAAATGCATTGCCATCCCTTTCTCCCACCCACCAAAAACATTCTAAGTGTTGCACCTCTCTCGAGCTCCACATGTGGCGCCTCCACCTCAACAGGGTCAGCTGGCAGCACCGTGACCTTTGTCCCTGTTTGCTGGATGAACTGTTGGAGATTGACCTGTCGCAACTCCTTTGTCAGTTGTTCCAATTCTTGTTCCCTGTCCTGCCAAGAAAGAGAAAACATCTGCTGAGCAGCCACAAGCATAAAGTAGCATTTCAAGACTCTATTTGCAGTTAGGCAACTAAGGCTTCTCCTTTTAATGAGAAAGCCTCCGGTTTTTAAATTCAAATGCAGATGGAAGAGTTAAAATGTATTGCAATTGCTCTTGTAATTTAGAAAGCAAATCAACAGTCGCTATTACCTATTAGAGGTTACTACTGATCCGTTTATATTGCTTCATGGGTGACTAGCAGATGTTTCTCCTATCACCTGAGAAAAATTTTGGAACATATGTGAGCAATTAATGGTAATACTGAGCAATCTGAAAAAAATACATCAGTCTGGCACCAAATCTTAGTTCTGCCACAAGTGTCCAGCATGGCTTGGATAGCTCATTTAGTTTTCCTGTTCCTGAAAGGAGAGTAATTCCTTTCTCTTTTTGTTCTTTCCATCTTCTATTTAGAGCATAATTTTTTTATGGACAGAACTCTCTTACTCTGCAAGCGGATTGTATTTTGTACAATGAGGCCAGATCTGAGGCCAGATCCTGGCTGGTTCACCACCCCTTCCACAAGCACAGAAGATGACCATTTAGGATCTTGCTCAAGGCTCTGTAATTCTGGCATAATATGCAAAACCTACAGCTCCAATAGATTATGACAGTCTTAGACTACAATTATTTTTTCCCCATAAACAGATTCAGCTTTGTTAGCAGACAGCTACAGGTGGTAATTCTACAGCCAGGATGGGTCCCACCTGCTGGCCACACAGGGAAAGAATGCCAGATAGCACATCTGTGCAGTGCATACCACTCAATACATCTTCATTTTGGCAAGAGATGGAGGTTGAGTCAACCTTCTTTTCCCTAATCCTCTTGTGTAAGCAGAATTATACATGAACTCAGACAAGGATTGGAGAGGAATAGTGTGGTAGATCTGTTCTAGGAAAAGTCCCCAAGAGCACAGCCCTTATTCACTTTAAACTTGCAGTACTGTCATAGTTGAGGCTGAATTCAACAGTTAGAAAATTAACACAAATGATCTGATGTCTAAATTAGGACCTTTTAAACATCAGTTGCTTTGTCACTGATCTGTGTGTTTGACCTGTTCAGTCAATACATATGATGCGATTGGCCTCAGCTTTCTGTGCTAGACTTGTTTCCATTCACTGGCTATGAGATTTTGGAAAAGCTGAACTGAGAAATGGAAACCAGGCCACCTCCAAATTTATGACAATTCTACAGAAAAATTCTTCAATTTAATTGAGGCCTATTAGACTCTACAACCAGGGACTTGGGGCACAGGAACTTCTCAAGACTCTTTGCTTACTGCAATGTTAATTCTGAGGAATTCAGTTGTCTTTTTTAAAAAACAGAATCACCGAAATACACACGTTAGCAGAACTAACACCATAAATCATTTGCTCTTGCCATTTCTCATCTTCCACAGAAAATAAGGTAAAAATGTTAAGTATCACCCCACATGCTACTGATTTAAGCTCTTAAATGTATTACCTAATTGTGAAACTTCAGTGAGATCTTTTACCTGAAGAAGGGTGGCATTTTGGGGTTTTTTTTTGTTTGGTTGGGTTTTTTTTTTTCATTTAAAATCTTTCTCTAGAAAAAGGGCCAGCAGAGTGCTGCATCGGATCCTTAAGTGAACATAGACTCCTATTGTTGGAAAGTAACATTGAGTTAGCTAGAAAAGAGGAATGAAAGAGAAAAGGTAGGACAAATTACTAGAAATTTCGCACAGCTACTAAAAAATGCCACTTTCCCGTTCTTTATCCCTTGAAATCTAGTGAACCAGAACTTTCGTTCCTTCCTTATTGAAAGGCCTATAAAACACTTCTAGTTCCAAATCAGCAGTTCTATGAATTAACTTTCAGCATGCAAAAAAAAATATTTCTATATTTTCTCCCCCCCAAACTGTACAATACAGTGCTGAGTTTATTTTCTCCTGTACTTCCAGACCAGTGCACCTTTAGGTAGAACAAGCTTGGGAGATCTGAATTTAATGGAAACTTTCCCAAGAAAGCAAAACCCTAGCCTATGAAAAAAACAAAGTGAGAAAGATTCTGGCCTCAATCATAGTCTCACTGTGTGTTACTCAGGGCAGGTAAAATATATGACAACCTAATGCTTTCTGTTATTGCAAATCCTTAAGCCCTGTCCATTTGGGAACTTAACATAGATAAATATGGCCAAAACTGCTTCGAGGGTTCCATCCATTTTGCTTTGGATACAGAGATTAGGGTTTTTTCCTTCCTCGTATAGTAAACCTAGTTTATATTGACATGGTTCTAGGTGCTCAGGGGTAAGGGTGCAAAATCCCTTTACATACTTGCCCCAGAATCACCTTACTGCAACTGCAGCATCATGGAACACATGCAGCTATGATTTCCAGGAATACAGCAAGAATCACAACTCAGACTGATATGTGGTCCCTCAGTCCTATCTCATGTGGCACGTTAAAACCATGGGAGCCACAATCTTTCCTTCACCTTGTCCAGCTAGCAGCTGAATTTCCATTTATATTCATTCTTTCATGCTCTAATGAGTGCCGTTTTTGGACTTTCTTTTTAATTCACCTATTTTGGTGGCAGACAAACCTAGTAAGAATCAAAAGTTTAGCCTCAGAAAAGGCTACAATGGTGCAAATTTCCCTGAAATTTAAGAACATGAAGCACTGAGCTGCCAAGATCTAGGACCTAAATCCTCATGATATCTAACTCTAAACCAACAGGGGCTTGAAGACTAATATTTTTTAAGGCATTAGGCCAAGAGCACTATGGCCCTGTTTAGCACCTAGCAGTACCTCCGTTCCCTGCTAGCCCTGCGTGTGCTACTGTTCAAGCAAGGAGGTATTATTTGTCTGAGGTGTAAAAGACTGCAGACCCACTGGCTCAGTAGCACCTCACTGGAGCTAGCGAGGATTCCCTCTCAGCAGGTCACGGTAGCCAGATGCATTGCCATTGGTGCAGCCATACTGCCCTCAGCTAGTTTAGCTGAGATTAGTTCCGGTGTTTCTCTATCATGGACCACTTCATGGTGAAGATATGGTTCGAGTGATTTCTCAAGGCTCACCAGACAGTCAGGGAACAGCAACAAACCAAAGCTGTAAATGATGGGAAAGAAACTAAGGCAGCACATAAATAAATGAAAGGTGTTGTGGCATTCACCTACACCCACCACACATTGGGGGTGTTGGACGACTGTCGGCTGAACATGAGCCAGCAGTGTGCCCAGGTGGCTGAGAAGGCCAACAACTTCTTGGCTTGTATCAGGAACAGTGTGGTAAGTAGGACTCGAGAGGTGATTGTGCCCCTGTATTCAGCTCTGGTGAGGCCCCACCTCAAGTACTGTGTCCAGTTTTGGGCATTTTACTGCAAAAAAGACACTGAAGTGCTAGAGAGGGTCCAGAGAAGGGCAACAAAGCTAATGAAGGGTCTGGAGAGTAAGTCTTAAGAGGAGAGGGTGAGGGAGCTGGGGTTGTTTGGCCTACAGAAAAGGAGGCTGAGGGGAGACCTTCTTGCTCTCTACAACCACCTGAGAGGAGGTTGTAGAAAGGCCGGGATTGGTCTCTTCTCCCAAGTCACAGGTGATAGCACAAGAGGAAATGGCCTCAAGTTGCGCCAGGGGAGGTTCAGGTTGGATATTAGGAAAAAAAATTATACAGAAAGGGCTATCAAGCATTGGAACAGGCTGCCCAGGGAAGTGGTTGAGGCATCATCCCTGGAGGTATTCAAAAGACAGGCTGACATGGTGCTTAGGGACATGGTTTAGTTACAGTTTTTTGTCAGAGTTAGGTTGACAGTTGGACTAGATCTTCCAACGTAGATGATGCTATGATTCTGATTCAGCCCTAAACCTGCAGGCCACCCAGGCCTTCTGAATGGCCAGGAACACATCCACCAGAAGGTCTTGATGGTTCATCTTGAGACAAAGAACTAACTACTGTTTTGCTTTTCAGACTATTTGAATGAATAAAATACAGGTGAAAAAAAATATGCCTGCTCTTCCAAAAAAGATAATCTCCAAAATACACTTTGAAAATGGAAGCAACACTTCCTTCCTTTTACCCAAATTGTGTTTTCTTTCACGTGATCCAAATTTGTTTAAGAAAAATTTGTAACAGTCAGGTCTTTGACTTTGACAGCTATGTCTAAGAAGGACATTCTTACCTGTAACCGTTTGGTAGCTTGGCCCAAAGACCTTTCTACAGCTTTAATGCCATTTTCCAGTCTCAGACTCTGCTGACCCTGGATATCTATTTCACCCTTCACCTTCTCGATCTTTTCCTTGACCTCTTCTTCATTCACTTGGGACTCCTGAACTTCCCGCTGCAACTTCTCTGCTTCAAGGCCACTCTCCATATTGTGGATCTGAGACAGATAGTCCTTCAGCTTGCTCTCACACTCCAGGATCCTCTGCCTCATCTCCTGCAGCTGCTCCTTCAGCTGTTTTTCATTCTCCTGTTCGATCTGCAGCTCGTTTTCCCAGAACTCTTCCTCTTCAATCTCCACTTCATTCCTTTTGATCTTCTGCTCTAGCTTGAGGATTTCTTCTTCCAAGCTGGAGTTATACTTTTGTTCCCAGTACCGGATCTCAGCTTCATTGGACTCCAGCTGTTTCTCAATGCACTGAAGTTTCTCAGTCTGGAGGAGGATCAATTTCTTCAGCTCATCCGCTGTTGTTTTACAGTTGTTGAGCACCTTTTGCTTGAACTCAGATTCTTTGCTCTTCCCAAAGATGTCCATTAACCCTTTGGCCCCACCGGTGAAGGTGAGGGACTTCCTTTTCGGCTCCCTCCTCTTTATAGATTTGTCACCAGGAGGCCTTAGCTTGGCCAGGGGAGGCAAGCTTTGCCGGTACAGAGTCCTCTCGGGGATGCGAGCCACGCTGTCCGAAGTCGGCCGCTCGCTCAGGGAGGGACCGGTGCGGCGCAGAATCAGCTGCACGTCGCTCGCGTACTGTCCCCACTTGTTCAGCGACACGATGGGGTTTTCGTGCGGTGCCAGGTGCCGCTCCGTGTCCCGCCATTTCTCGATCAGCGTGTACCTGCCGGTGCGACCTGCAAGGCAAGCACAGCAATCAGCCGGGTGGCCCGCCAGGGAGCGCTGCCGGACAGCGCCAGCGAAGGGCGCTCGGCGGGGACGCCGCGGGCCGTGGACGCCCCCTGGCGGCCGCCCGGCCCCGCTCTCACCGTCGGGCAGGCCCTGGGAACCGGGGGTTGTGGGTGAGTATGCGTGGGGGTGCGAGGTGGGGAGAGCCGGGAGCTCTGGGGCAGAAGCCGCCCGCGCTCTGCGAGTCTGTACGTGTGGACACAGGCCGCCCACTGAAGGAGCAGCACAGCTCTTCGCACGTTTTTCTCATGTGAGAGTAACACGTGCTCCTTCTTCTACTGAGCGGAGAGGTGCCTACACACACATTACTTCAATTGCAAACCATCTCGGGAAACTCCTCACCGAATGCAGCAATGACTGAGCAAGGGATTTACCCCCCCCACACAACTGAAACTGCACAACTCCGGGGCTGCTTCTGGATTTTACGTCATGAAAATTAAAACAAGTGACACTGATACCTAGCAAAGAAATACATCCAATATGTTCATCTCTAGAGGAAGAAAACAAGAACAGAAAAAGTTCCCCATCTTTCATACAACCACATAGAAAAATCAACATTTGGAGTCAATGTACTTGGTTTTAAACTGCATCATTGACCAGAGGCAACTTAACGACAGAGTGAGCCTTAGTTCACCATCTTGTCCCCCAGCTCTGGTTAGCACAGAGTGGAGAAAGCTGCCTAGGGCCACGGTATCATGCCAGCTCATGTGGCCCATGGCAGCGCTGCCAACATGACAAACCTTCGCAGAGCAGGACACAAGGATGAATGTGGCAGAGGCTTCTTGTTGGGAAACTAGAAACTTGGGCTCCCTGCACAGACATCTTGCCTGTAAGGGCAGCTCACAAGTTCCCCCTGGGGTACACAGCCTTCAGGAAGATCCTCAAATCCTTTAATAACTGTCAAGATATTTTGTGACCTGTTATGTTGTCAGCTAGCTGTACCACGCAACATAGTTTACTTTAGGGTAGGGAGAAGTACAACTTAGGTCTACAACTCATTTGTGCTGCTACCAAACATACTTGAGTTTCCTCTGACACCCCTTATAGGATACTTTGAATGCTACAAAACTCCAGCACTTGAGGTTTTTTCCACTATTTTTATTTTTTTCTAACCACTCTTACTACTTTGAGATACAAGGTTCTCCAAATGGTTCACTTAACCATGGTATTGTTCACAAAAAGATGTGAAAGATGAGTTGGTTGTAAAGCATCCATTTCTGAACAGCTTCACAATTGCCACTTGCCTTCAAAACATCATTAGCTATTTTAATGCATTACATATATCCACTTCCATTATAGATCATCATTCAAACGAGGATTTTAGGCATTTATGTGCTGAAATAAATATGTGTCATATATGCAATGAGGAGTGAGAGCTGGAATAAATGCAGGTGACCCATTTGATGCGTTTTCTTTCCTCATGCACCTCTGCACTTTTCCCAAAAAAACCAAAAAATATTCTGATCTCTGTCTGGAGATCTGCCTCCGGCCTCCAACCACAACACTCACATAGATTCATAGGAGAACACCCACCTCAGACTTGTAGGAGACAAGTTCCGCTGTGGTAATTAACACACTACATGGCCCCCCTAAAACCTGACATTATTAGACCAGCCTTATAAAGAGCTCCCAGGGATACAGCTACTTGTGTCAGAAATGGTTCTTCTGATCTCACTTTCTCACAATTAGTCCACGATGCAAAAAACACCAACAAAAACAACCAGCAGTACAGGTACTGCCTAGAAGCTAGGCTGCTTTGGCTGATGGTCATACTAGTGGTAGTTAGCTGGCCAAATAAAAGACCAAAATGTCTGTGTTCACTTTCAAGTTGGGAGTGAGAGTTCAAAGAATACATGAAGATTTAAAGTCAGCAAAACAGGGCAAGCAGCATGGGAATGGCAATCCAAACCCCCTAATGCCTTCTAAATAAATGCCTTGAGGTAAGCAGTAGGGGGAGAAGGGGGGTAAGAGAAGAGAAGGAAAATAAAAATCTATCAGCATACCAACATACTTGGCCAACGCTCTTAGAAACTGATTTAAAGTTTATCGTAATAAAGTACTTCAAAAACAAGTTTACTGTGCCAAGATACAAAGTCAGAGGATTTTTGCCAAGCCACAATATTGTTCACTGATCCATGAAGATTTCTAGTTTGTAGTAGGCATCAGTGTTGCTATAGGAAAAATAAACCTAGTGCTGCTTGCCATAGCATACTAACAATAAAATCCCAGAGAAGAAAAATGAAGTAAAAACATACCACAGAACCCAGGACAAAAGTTTGCATTTTACCACTCTATTTTGCTAATCTTAAAAGCTTTCAGCTTGTAATCATGGTAATGTTACTAATGTTTTTGTGTCAGAAACAGGCACATTGAAAGAGGTCTTGAAATCGTAAACAAAGTAGCACTAGGGGAGTGATCAGCATACAATTTCTATTCACTTTACTATGAAATTCACTACTTAAAAGTAAGGTAGCAAGAGGCAAAACCAAGGGGCAGCTGGGAATAAAGCGAACAGTCTCAACCAAAAGCCAATTAAGGAATTAAGCAAAGCACTTGCCAAGAACTATTTTAGCTTAGGTGTCCAAATCAACCTGCAGTTCTAAATACTGAACTCGGCACTCAAGATCCACATAAAAGAAAGTGTTTTGTAGAAGTAACAGAGTTCGACAACCACACCCAGAGTTCAGTACTGCTCTATAACAAAGCTGTCCTCATCTGAGATCATTACCTGGGTTTACTGGATGCAGGCTGTGCTTGATGCAGATTAACAACATCCAGACAACCACAGTGGGATGTCTGCTTGCATTAGAAGAGATTAATTCACAAATGAAAGGGTGAATGAGTTAATTCAAAACTAATAAGAGAATATTTTGGAACACAGGCATCCTTACAACAAACTGCTGGTTTTGGTGTGCTACCACTGAAAATGAGAAAGCAGGTTGCTTGCGTTGATGACAAAGAACAGTTCAACAGCTTCATGCTGCTTCTTGTCTTGTGTGGTATTGTCCATAAGGTGCCTGAAAGAGGTCGGTTGTGCTTACACAGGCCCTGGCAGAACTCAGTCCTAACCTCGTTCATGCAAACCGTATCATTTTAAAGAATAGTTACTGTTGTATTCACGTAAAAACGCCCCATATCAGCTATGCATGGCATTCATTAAAATACAGTGTGTTTTTCCCAGCTGCATACTGAAGACATTGAATCTCATGCAGATATATAACGTATTTCCAGAAAAGATTAGCTGAGCAGTGTAGCAGTCCATTCAAGAAGCTGCCAAATCACAGCTTCAGTTATTGTACTGATGTTCACAATGTGTATGTGCCTTGTTAGTGGGTCCCTCACAGCTTCTGAAGTTAAACTTTTTTTTAAGAACACATAGGACTAGAACGTATTAGACACAATTTTTGGTACTCCTATCAAAGCCCGGTACTAATTAGAATAGCAGAGAAAACAATCCAGACAGCCCCAAACAAGCACCAGCAGTGCTGTGTTCTGTGGCTCCCTCCTCAGAAAAACAGCAGTTCAGGGGCTGGGGAAAGCATAGAGCTTTTACACCCCATTCACTGTCCAGCTACTTCTCATTAATACTCCTATAATTGATCCTATAATGGTCCCCCACACGGACCATATAACATTACAGTCTCATACAATCCTCAAGAACTTGTATCTGTTTCACAAGACAGCAAACGACAAGCTGTAACAGAAGTAGGTACATATTTACACTGATATAAAGAGCGCTGCATCTGCACAAAGGGCAGTGTCATGGTAACAGGTTATGTTCATGCCTGCAGCTACCTAAGCATACAAACCAATCACGGCTTCTATTGATTATAGAAACATTTTTCAAAAGAATCTTTTACTTTAAAAGTTAGAAAAGAGGTCAAGTAAGGAAATATATGGACTCAAGAACGCTGATATTCTGACAGGGTGCAACTAGCTGTCATGAGTGATTTGAACCTGGCTCGAATGCCACCAGTTATTGCTTGATCAATTAGAGATTAAGGAGCCAACTACAGGCAGTATCTTGGGTCAGCCACCGCTCTGCTGCACTCACAGACAGCAAACTCTGGACCTGAAAGCCCAGGTCATGTGCCCAACTGCTGTAATCCAAGTAATTTGGCCATTTAAACACAGATTACACTATAACAAATGGTGATTAAAGTAATGAAATGTAGAACAAGGTAGTTAAAGTTCTTTTTTTAAACTCTGAGGTGGACTTTTAAATTACACTCTGTGAAGGCAGTAGGATCCATACAACTATATTCACTTTAAGCTTCTCTATAGGCATTAATATTTGCAGCTGACACAGTAGATATGAGTGACTATTTCTGCTGCCAAGAGTAAAAATGAAATTCCAAAGGAATGCAGCAGTAGCAGTGTTTCTCATGCAACGCTTTTGGCAGGACTGTTAACTTGAGAAGTCATCAATACTGTTTTTCAGGACAGAAATGATTAATTCATTTTCTCCCTCCCAAAAGTTCATCCTCCTCTACTTGCAAAGCATTTCAGGGACAGGCACTGCATTTTTTGTATGCAGGTACCACTATCCACCATGTAAAAATATATCTGTGCCTTATCTTTCCAGTCAGGCTACTAAAGTCTATTTTGAGCATGAAGTAAGATTCAGCTTTTCTTTGTGTCTCCCATGCTTCACAGCCAGGACCTGCAGCACCGAGTCAGTGCAAGTAGGTGAGTCATTGCCCTGGTCTCATACTATTTCTGGGAAAGGTGGCTAGATGAGCTGTTTTAAACATGGGGGTTGTTCTCCTTCCCTAGGGAAGGTGCTAGGGTGGGTAAGAGTGGGCCTCTATCACTAGAGGTCACGATATCTTGTTCCCAGTTCACCTCCTTCCCCATAACTACCAGGATGCACTTGGTGCCAGGTGAGTTCCTTTCTGGCAGGTATGTTTCTAGCTCCTTATTTTTCCCAGGGATCCCATCGCCTCTGCTCCTGCACGGCAGCTGTGCCACAGACATTCCCTGCAAGGTGGCACTCTGGACAGAGTCTGAAAAAAGAAAAGGCAACTTTTGTCTCAGATGCAAGTTTTAAGACAGCAAAAAGGAAGCTGTATTAGTCTTGCTCTCGTGCTATATCTGAATTAGCATGCCAAACTCACAACAGTGCATAGTTAGAATGTACAGACTGTCACCTGTCTGCACACAGGTTTCCATGGAGGTAAAAGCCAGGTATGCCAACATATGGTCAAGCCAAACCCAGACTGCCCAGAGCTCTGGGGCACTGACAAATGCATCTCCTCCTGAGCCTGGATACAGCTTTTTGATCCACTTGGTTTCTCAGAGATAGCACTCTAGCACTTGGTAACTAGATACTGTCTTTCTTAACAAGACAATATAAAGGAAAGTAATTGTACATGGGTAAAAACTCATGAGAACTCTTAACAAGTGGAACATGTGGAAGAATACGCTCTGTCTTACCAAAGGGGCAACAGCATTAACTCCTGAGTCTTTAACAACGCGGATTAATAAACCCAGTATGATATGAATTCAGTATCTTTGAAATATGAAGCTGCTGTTTCATTCATTATGTGATACTTGACATCTGTAGCAATTAAAAAAATACCATTCTAGCTACCTGAGAACTCATTAAACACCCAAGAAAAATTAAGTGTAAAAAAGCCTTTAAAATAGAGGTTAGAGTTTGCATGGCTCAGATTCTTAACTCATGCAATATTATGCATCTACTTTTATGCTCACCACAGGAAACAATGAAAATCAGAGTAGGGGTCCAGTCCTAGTAAAACGTGCCCACAGAAATATAAAGGCTCAAGCCTAATGACAGTGAGGGCAGTCTGCTTAGTTCACTAGGTACAGCTGTGCTCACAACACTATTATTTGTCTTTATCAGGACTGAAGCCTTTGTTACTACTAGCCTTTCACTCCAAGAAAGGGTACACAAGAGCTTATCATTATCTGACAAAACAAAGCACTTACTGTCCTTTCGTCCTTTCAACTGCCATTTGTCTAAGCATCCTGAGGTACTGCACTTATTTTAGGCCCATTTCCTAAATAGGTAAAGTGATGTGGAGGAGCAGTTTAGGCAGGGTCAAACAGCAAGACATGGCAAAGCAGATAAAGCAGCCCAGGTCCCTGGTGCACATGCCACTGCCACACTAGACACACCACATCTTTAGAAGTGGCAACAAACCATCCCACCCAACCACTGTGCCGTTCACCAAGGTACTGTCACTACGTTTCTGAATCATAAAAGTTTCTATGACCACACAATGGGATCACCGCAGCCTGTGGCTTTCTTGCACTTATTATCCCTCTTAACGTTGCTATTTGAAGCACCAGAGAACGAAATTTTGGGGTCAAAAATAACACAAGTTTTAAGCGATTCTTAGCAGTAAACTTCATGATTAATTCAATGTTTGAAAACTTTAGCTTGCGTGTAACACACACTGTTCCCTTTTTCTAATCCTCTTCAGACTCAGTGCTGTGATTTAATTCAACCTCAGACTCTTTCTCTTGGTGACTGACAGCCAGCTCTGGCACTTACTTTAGCAGAAATTATTTGGAGGAACGGACAAACATATGAAGAGACATCAATAAAGTGGTGTGATTTTTTCCCACTACAGCTTTGGCTGAGCCTTAGAAATGCTATAACGCATGTTTAAAACAGTTTGGACAAATCTGTCCTTTATTATCATAAATACACCCCATTTATCTTTGAGGAAAAATACTCAAGGGCAATAAAAAAAATTGACAGCTGCATTTAATTTTAAAAAGAGACAGCTGTATTTATTGTTCAGTAAAGTGTTGCTCATTAGTTGTCTCATATTATGCTACAGTCAGAAAACCAAAATCCACACCACTATTTAAAGCCCATCTGCCATTTAAAATATTTGCCACAGAAAATTAGAAAAAGGCAGAAAACAAAGGTGCACTTTGGTAAGAAATTCAAGCTTTGCTTCTGTAGGTTAAAATATTCTTTTTCTAGGAAACAAACGTGTCACACTGAGACACACTCTAATCTCCTGAGAGAAAAGAGACACAACATATGCAGTAAAAAAAGCCCCACTGGGCTAGAAGTAGAAGAACACTTCAGAAGAAACACAGCAAGTACATTTGTGACTGCAGTATTCATCACCTTATTCCTTTGGAAGAGTTTTAAGTTTTAGATTTGAATGGAAAATGCACAGTAAAAACCAATTTTTTTAAGTCTCCAGTTAAACTACATTTGCCTACACCATCAGGTAACGTGATTAGCTCAATTTCTTTTAGGATACCAGCTGTTTTTTCCCCCTCAGTATTACAAATTATTTTTTTGAGCATAGCCACTATGCTCACGCACACACACAGACACATAAGTCCGTATGGACATGCCTGAGAGTTGGGCATGTGCAAAACTCACCAAGTTCAACCAAGTCAAGAGCAAGGTCCTGCACCCGGGTCATGGCAATCCCATGCACAAATACAGGCTGGGCGGGAATGGCTGGAGAGCAGCCCCGAGGAGAAGAATTTGGTAGTGCCTGTGGATGAGAAGCTTGATATGAGCTGGCAGTGTGCACTGGCAGCCCAGAAAGCCAACTGCAACCTGGGCTGCATCAAAAGAAGCATGGCCAGCAGGTCACAGGAGGTGATCCTACCACTCTTACTCTGCTCTTGTGAGACCCCACCTGGAGTATTGTGTCCAGCTCTGGAGTTCTCAACAAAGGAAGGACATGGACCTGTTGGAATGGGTTCAGTGAAGGGCCACAAAAATGATGAGGGGGCTGGAACACCTCTCCTTATGAAGACAGGCTGAGAGATGAAATTGTTAAGCCTCAAGAAGAGAGGGCTCCAGGGAGACCTTATAACAACCTTGCAGAAGGAGACCTACAGGAGAGATGGGGAGGGACTCTATCAGGAAGCGGAGCGACAGGATGAGGGGTAATGGTTTTAAACTGAAAGAGGGAAGATTTAGATTAGATACTAGAAATAAATTCTTTCCTGTGAGGGTGATGAGACACTGGATCAGGTTGCCCAGAGAAGCTGTGGATGTTGCCTCATCCCTGGAAGTGTTCAAGGCCAGGCTGGATGGGGCTTTGAGCATAATAGTCTAGTTGGAGGTGTCCCTGCCCATGGCAGGGGGGGTTGGAACTCAATGGTCTTTAAGATCTCTTCCATATCTAACCATGATTCTATGACACGCTACTTTGCAACACCTGACAGGATTCACCATCATACATACACTCGAAAAGTAAACAATGACTTTTTTCACTTGTTTTTCAGTTTCCCAAAATGAGAAGAATCAAAATGATAAAACAATGTTTATATGAAGCAATTCTAGCATGATTTTCACAGAGTGGACAGAAAAGCTAGTGGAAGCAGAAAAACAGGAATAATTGGCTGTCAAATGTACATTTTTAAAACAGACAATGATGGATGTGATAAAATCTAATTTATCTGTCCTGGTTAAAAAAAAAATAAAATAAAACAAGACTCACAGTTCTCCATTTAAAATGTGTGCTATGGTATATTTTTTACGTTTTGGTGAGGGCTTAGTTTCTCATGGTGAAACAACCACTACTTTATTTGCATTATAAGGCCAAATCTTCGTCTTTGTAATTTACAAGCAGCTCGAGTGTAAAAATAAAAAAGAAAAAAATAAAAGTAGCCCTGGATAAAACTTCTAACAGGTAATATCAAGTGTTCTTCAAGATCCAAGTGGGAGGTGATTTTGCTCTCTAGAAACTTGTAACTGGATAGCTTGATGATTGTCTCAAACAGAATTCCAGTGACACTCCCTCCTGCTAAGGCATTTCTAACTCAAGTTAGAGACACAAAACAATTACAGCATCTAAAAGCATTTCCAATTGATATTATTCTCTCACATTCAATAAAATATATAGATGTATTTTTAAAATAGGCTTTGTGGGGATCAAAGGAGACAAATCTCCCTCTTTTTTTTTCTTTTTAAAGAATGACGTTTATTTGAGATTTAATTCAAACCCTTGAACTTCAAGCCAAATGGAAAATTAAAAATCCCCGAATTTGTACAGAAACTTGGTGTTTCGTTTCCTATGTGGAAACGATGGGTTTCCTAGATGAGTACAAGGGGAAGGAGATCGTAACATAAGAACAGGTAACACAAATGTTATCCAACAGGAGTCGAACCCAAAAGGAAGAGGAGCATACAGGTCTTTCCACTGAAACAGTTAAGAGTGGCAGATACCAGTTCGTAAGGAATAGGTCAAGGAACATTAGCCAGCCAAGTAAAGTGACAGAACTCCACTGCCAAAGCATTATACTACACTTTGGGTATGGGACAGAACCTCCTCCTACAAAGAGGCACAGCTCAGCATGACTCGCTGCTTCTGTTTGGCTAAAATAGCCCTAGAACATAAGTTCCAGTCTTTGAACTTTAAAAACAAAAAAATGAATACTTTTGTACACCAAAGAAAGTTATTACAGAATTTCCATGTTGTGAGGAAAGAGATGGAAAGTAAATAGATGGAAATTTTTTTGTTGCTCTTATCACATGGTCCCGCCTGTGATTAAGTGACAGAAAAAGAAAATTCTTGGAACACAAGAAATTACATTTAACCATAAGGAAAAAAAGGGTGCAAGGGTGACTGAACACCAGAACAGGTGGCCCAGAGAGGTAGTGGAGTCTCTGTACTTGGCCATATTCAAAACCTGACCACACATGGTCCTGAGCAACCTGCTCTAGCTGACTCTGCTTTGAGCAGCAGGGTTGGACTACATGATATTCAGAATTGCCTACCACAACCCATTCAATAATAATTTTGATTTTCTGTTTTTGAAATACATTGTAAATCTTTACTTTCCATATCTCCACAATAGAGGCAGCTTCAGTTTGTCCATGAGACGCTTCTTGAACTATTGGTGTCTTAATCCAAGCAGTTTTGGTTTATACTTTCTTCAGCAGACACAGTTAATTGGCAGATATTCCAGACCTTGCAGCTCAACATAAATATTATACCTATTGCAGTTCCTTTCTCAGGCTCAATGAAATATGGGAATGGTTGTGTATTATTTTGTTTTTAAGTCAAGGACCTAGCCATAAACTGTAAAACATGCTAAACAAAAGGAGCATCTGAAAAAACTTTGCAGACATACCAACAGAGACAAAATAATCCCGTGTCCTGCTACAGTATGTGACTGCAAGGTAGAAAATAAAATCAGAGCCAACAAAAGGAGCAAGCCAACTAAGATTGGCTACTTTCCACCACCAACTGTCAGGTGAGAGCTAGAGGAATACATTTGAATAGATTCCCATTCAAATGTGCAGGACAAATATTGCTGGTAAGCTGGTACCTACTGTCAAATCAAAGGAGCAGACATATGGTTGCTCTTCTGATGAATGGCCCAACAGGAGGGTTGGGAAAGCCCTATCTGCCAAAGACAAGTGAGTGTAATTTCTGCAATTTTTAATACTGTTCTAGCAGCCCCAGGGAGTCAGAAAGTGAAGTGCGATTATCATAGAATCATTCAGGTTGGAAGAGACCCTTGGGATCATCAAGTCCAACCATTGGCCCTACTCTACAAGTTCTCCCCTACACCATATCCCTTAACACCACATCCAATCTACTCTTAAACACAGTCAGGGAGGGTGACTCCATCACCTCCCTGGGCAGCTGATTCCAGTGTCTGACCACTCTTCCTGTGAAAAACTTTTTCCTAATATCCAGCCTAACCCTACCCTGCTGCAGCTTGCAGCCATTCCTTCTTGTTCTCTCGCTAATTGCCCATGAGAAGAGACCAGCACCAACCTCTCTGCAATGCCCTTTCAAGCAGCATCGCTCAAGAGCGATGAGGTCTCCCCTCAGCCTCCTCTTCCTCAAACTAAACAACCCCAACTCCCTCAATCGATCCTCATAAGCCTTATTCTCCAGGCCTCTCACCAGCTTTTTGCCCTCCTCTGCACTCGCTCCAGCACCTTGATATCTCTCTTGTGTTGAGGTGCCCAGAACTGGACACAATACTCAAGGTGTGGCCTCACCAGTGCTGAGTACAGGGGGGCAATCACCTCCCTACTTCTGCTGGTCACACTATTTTTTATGCAAGCCAGGATGCCATTGGCCTTCTTGGCCACCTGGGCACACTGCTGGCTCATGTTCAGCCGCCCATCGACCAGCACCCCCAGGTCCTTTTCTGCCAGGCAGCTCTCCAGCCACACTGCCCCAAGCCTGTAGCGATGCATGGGGTTGTTGTGGCCCAAGTGCAGGACCTGGCACTTGGTCTCGTTGAAGGCCGTGCCATTAACATTGGCCCACCTATCCAGTCTATGCAAGTCCCTCTATAGAGCATCCCTGCCCTCAAGCAGATCAACACTCCTGCCCAATTTAGTGTCACCTAGATTACTCTAGGTGTTTTCTATGGAGGGAATTTGCTTCAGGAAAGAGTTTCCAAAGGATTATCTTAATTTGGCTCCAGTTGCAACTGAAATATATGTTTGCCTACAACCGGAGTTGTATGCTGCAGATGAGCTAGTGACTTGTTACAGAAAAAGTCTGCTGAGTTGACAAAAACTGTGTGTTTCCAGGAATGATGGGACTCTTTTCAAAATTCAGGCTAATAATTGAAGATATAGAAAAAACAAAGATAAGTTACACACAGGAGAACATTCAATTAATGTCTAAAACTGGGTGTCTGAAATTTTTGCTGGAGGAGGCAAAGGAATCAGGATGAAAGAGATTGAAAGCAAAGAACAGAAGTCTATCACAACTGGTTTGTTTATTTTTGATAAATAGGTAACACTCCTTAATCATTACTAGGAAATAATCACACTAGCATAATTGTGATTTAAAAAAAAACCCTACAGGCAGAAAATGAGATATAGAAGCAAGCAATTTATAAACAAATTAGCATTAAATGAAAAGCTGCAACTAACACAAACACTAAAACACATACCAACATTCTACAATTTTTAAATGAAACTTTAAAAGGTATTTGATCTTTATACGTGTACTAGCATCATGTTCAACTCCCTTAGAATATAACATAAAGGGCAGGTCTTTTGACTCTATTAGATGAAAGTATATGAAAATGACATTCAGAAGTACACATTTAAATAAACAAACCACAAATTCAGAGAAGCCAACTTCATGCTTACAGGTAGAATAACTAGTTGACATTCATTAACCTAAGTTGTTTTTTATGACAAAATTATTATTTAGCAGTTGAATCAGACTGCTAATAAAATTCTGCAAAATTGTTGGACTACTGAAAAATGCAAAGTTAGCCCTTAAATTCAGAATCTGATTTTAGGTAAGACACAGGTTTTTATGCCCAAACTTAAAAAGTATATAAAGCCAATTACAAAATCTTCGCAAAGAATAAGATTCAGCATAGGAAGCACTGAAGGGATGAAGCTGAGGCTTTATTCACAATGTTCTCAATCACTGTGAAAGATCTGACAAGTTGAAAGAATGCTCCTTCCTGTAGTGCAGCCTGAATGTATTTTTTTCCCATTAAACTGTTCAGCAAATAGTCCATAGTGAACAGACTTCAGGTTACATTTTCATTAGTACTGAGTTGTTATGTGGCAAGTAGAGTAAGAAGAAAACTTGAAGGATCTATTTCACCAATCTAATACTGTACCCAATACAGCTAGAGATGCTTATAATTTCAACGAACATCATGAGCCTGTGAACGCCAGTCAACTATTCTGCATTGCTTTTATCTTTCTTTGGTACTCAAAACACTGACAATTTGCCAACTTCTTTAGTCAAGGCTGTATTTACAATGACAAAAGGCAGCATATTGTTATACAGAGAATACATTTGTGCTGAATAAGAGTTCATAGATTCCAAAGTGTTTCTTTTGTTCCTTTTTAGTCCCCCTCTGACAGGTTAAAAATCAAAGGCTGCAAGTTTACACTGCAAGATTATCCCACCACATATCATATGTTCCAGCTCTACTGACTTTTAGTACAACTCCACCTCCCCTCTGTTTAGCTTCATAAAAAAAGGTTCACCCCAGTTCCCAGACACCCGGCTGACAATTACTTACCAATAGCCTGAGCAAGGGCTATTACAACTTCCTGGCATGTTGTGACTTCGGTGACCCCACACACAATTCTCTGGACTCCATCCACCCATACTTTGAGCTCCATGGTTCACCAGATCATCCAAGAGCCATGAATGCAAGTCTATCAAGTCATACTTGCAGCTATACCAGAGATAACGCAGCAGACTTTGCTCAGCAGCTGAAAGAGAGAAAAATCCTGGTGTTTATAGTGGGGCATTACCAATTTTAAAAGTTAACAAATTTACATTTAACATATATTGGGTAGAAGAGACAATGCAGCCTCTGTTCTTTAAAAATAACAACAGTTATCAAACATCGCTTGCTCCAGCAATGTCTACCCACTCTCTAGACATACTAGAAGTTTCACCACAGTTTATTTCCTAAAAAATTAAAAGTTATTACAAAACATATAGCATTAAACAAGCATTACAAATAGCATTAAATCAATCTGTGGTACGATCGTAACAGTTTGCAGTAACAGGTGCTCCTCTTCCTCCATATACTGCCTGGATGTGTGAAGGGACTGGTCATAGATGCTTTCAGTGTTTATTCAGTAATTCCTAGCAGATGGTGGCACCGCAAAAACAAGGGGGAAACACTTCGAATTACAGCCATTGGTGAGAGTCCAGCCTTGCTCTCCATACAGAAATAGTGGAAGATTCCTAGTCCCAACAAACCTGTACATTTAGTACAAAGCTGAAAAACCCAGAAAGGAAAGCAAGCAGATGGACTGGTTCCTTCCTTTCTCCAAAACAAGGAGATGCATCGGGGAAAGCACTAGGAGAGGGCGGTTTGACCCCTGCCAACACTGTGATGGTTCTGTAAGGAAGGACACTTTGGCTAAAGTGTTATCCCTAGGTTTTTCCATAGGCACTGCAATGATACTAATCCAAAAAGCAAGCCATACTATTTAGGCTAGCCAGTTCCTGCTTTTGAGTGTGATTCTACTGCCTTTTACTTGAAATAAAACCAATGTCACATTAATCTGCTATGGTGTGCTAGCTCCCAATTTAATTTTAAAAAAGAAAATTTTCACAGTTTGTAAATGGAAAAAATGTTCAGAGGGTTGCTTTCTTTTCCAAATCTGAAAAAAATACCATAAGTCAAAAAATCCGCTTCTACAATTCAAATGCCAGAAAAACTTAGAAGCATAGAAATAAAGTAGGAAGCTTAGGAAGTTAGGTTAGGATTTATCCATTTACCCTCTGCTGTCTAGTTACCAACAGTCAAGCTATTCAAGGTTCATTCAGTGTTAAGTTCTAGAGTAATTACTGATCTGAACTCTAGTGGGTTTGCTATGAGCTGAGCTTTTCCAGGCACTGCTTTTCTTCTGCATGAACAGATCCACTGGTATCATGGCTAAGAGACATCATTTCTACCTAGAACTGCTGAGATGCTGAATTTCAAAAATTTCCAAGTAACACCTTCAAGAAGAATTGCTTTAAAAATAATTTTAAAAAGAGCCACCCCAAAACAAACCCCCAAATAAAAAGCACAACACTAATAATGTTGATTTTCTTTCAAAAAGTGCAAACAATGGCAATAACAAAACAAACTAGCAAAAAAAAGACAAATAACAGGGATGGGTAATTTAAGCTGATAGAAAAATAAACCATGATAATGCAATAAAGGAAGCTCATGTATTCAGGCAGTCCACTATGGATAAAGTCATAGAACTAAAGACTATTTTTTATGAATTAAGTATTAAGAAAATGGATAATACAGGACTAAAGTAAAAGAAATCTGAAAGCTATTTAGAGGAGACAAGCCGGGTAGGGTTACACAAGAAACATGAAATCTGATGATGTTGATGGATTTAACAGAACTGCACACAGAGGCAGATATAGTGCAGGAAAAACTACACAAATATTTAGTGCAGTTCATATTAACAGTCTAATCAGAGCTGTTTCTTCCCAATGAAGTGAACAGTTTGTTCTGTATCAAAAAGATGTACTAGCGCAGCCCTCAAGCTAGAGTGGGAAGATGATTTCCCTTCCACCACCAAATACTTCATTCAGTATCTGAGAAGTATCAACATGTGATCCAGAAGACAGACTCATCTTCGCTTGACAAGCTGTAGCTGTCAGCAGCAGCACACCTCAAAAACCGCTAGTGCCAGAGGGGTCACACCACACCGACAGAACAAGCAAATCTGCTGTAAGGGCTGACTAGCATGCATCCCAAAACTCCTGTCCATGTGTACCCATTTAGAAAAGAAACAGGAACAGGAACAAATCCAAATGTAGAAGTAAAACCAGATTTCCAATACACTTGTGTAACTAACAAAGAAGTGAGAACTTTCAAGAATATCAGTGTATACAGAAGTAGAGTCTTTTAAGGCATTAGTAAACACCTGTAAACCCAAAGAATCACCCAGTTTGAAGAAACATTTTCCACATAAAGGGACATACTTCAAAGAAAACTACTATGTGCTTAAGTATTAACAGTTTACAAATAGAGAAACACTTCAGTCAGGTAACACCGTTTTAATGTACCAATAAACTAAGCAGAAGAAAGCTTTTTAACTAGCTTGTAATATAAGTGACTGAGAAAACACCTAACGGGCCCCATCAAGTGACCTGTCGCTTATTCCTGGACCAGCTGTCTTAACAGACTTCACATTCCAAGCACAGCTGTAAGGAACTTTATTAATTAACTTAAATGTCTTGCTGAGAGTTGAACAGTTCAGATTTACTAGCACACACACAAAAAAATGTCATCTCTCCATGTGACAAGGCACACATCAGCAAGGCATCCAACAGCTCTAATTGTTTTTCTGTCTGTCAACATCCATAGCATTATCTCAATTTAGCAAGCCAGCAAGTGCATTTTTCCCTCCCCTCAGTCAGTACATGTACAGTCTTGCATTAAGTGCAGATCAGTTTTGGTCATCTGTTTTCCTACCAACCATCTTAAAAAAAAACAAACCACCAAACGAAAAAACAAAACTAAAGAGAGGCATCGTTTAATAATGAAGTATTTGCTGACACTTCCAATTTTGAAAACAGCATCCACCAAAGTGGCAAATGATCTGAACAAAGTGTCTTTGAAACAGGCCGAGCTCAGGAGAAACATTCCCATTCATTTTCTTACTGGGCAAATAGTTTTAATAGACTAAAGAGCAATAGCAAAAGAATAAAAGCAGCCCGCAGCATGTGCTTCTGTCAGACCAACATACAGGGCTGAATTAAAAGACTGCAGGCCTCACATGTCCTAATGGGATTCTTTCAGAGATCTCTCAGTCACTAAAACCAGAATGCACACACACATCTTAGAAACTCGTGATCTTTGTGCTAAAATCCCTGCATCTCGTTATAAAGTAAAGCTTTATAATTTTATAATACTGTGAAGTAAAGCTAATTTATACTAAGTCTAGAAAAAAAATAGTACTATTTCTGGGGCTGTGCAATAGCAGTTTACAGAGAAGTCTGAAAACCAGAAAATCTTTTGGCCATATGTCTCTCTCTCCTTCCAAATCATGACATCTTTTTTGTAGCTTTGCTTTTCCTTTTAGATGTATTCTGTTCTCTGCTTGCTGACAGTTAACTCATGTACCCTTATTAGTTTCTTCATCTTTCTGAGGGTCAGAAAGATTTGACAGCCCCAAATACATTTTTCAACTGATGTTTGTGTCTAGATGCACACCATGCTTTTGCAATAGAGGAAACAAGATCACCCTTACCTCCTACACTGTACAAATTTCCCTCTGAAGCCACTGGAAAGGGGTGGTGGGCCAGGCAAAGCAACTTAAGGCTTCATATTCCTTCAAGTTCAAAATCAGTTCACCCCATGCATAACTTCTTATTTTAACAATAATTGGGAATTGGAATGCAAAGCTAATTTACTGAGGAGAGGTACACAAGCCAAAGCATGCCTCTGAATGCAGCTTCCCCCCAGTTTTTCAGGGATCAGCTTCATAGCAACAGGTACTTCTGACTGGAACCAAGCCTTAGAAATCTGACTTCCCCCAGCTACTTCCTCCCCCCAGCTCTCTCCCATGTGCTTTTTTTTCTCCCTGACCTTGCCTGAAGCCTCCTCAATTAAGTTGTTTGCCATGCATTAAAAAAAAATTCCCTAAATTCTCCTTTTATCCTTACAGGCTGATGGTACCTTACTCTTTCAGGTGTTTGCTCAATTTTTAAGTGTAAAGAAAAATTCATTAAGTATATCTATGCATATAAACACGCACACATCTATATCATACAAATCTGCTACCTCTTCGCAGCTAGTTTACAATCGGCAAAAAGGCTGCAACTTCACAGAATACAGGCAGAATGGACAAAGTGCAAAGAGCTTTTACTGTATTTAAGAAAAAGAGATATTCTAAACAGACGTTTGCAAAACATCTTGACATAAGTGTTAAGACATGAGACTGAAGTCACATGGCATGAACTCTGAGAGCTAAAATTAAGATGTTGATTTCACCTTCCTTTCCATTTTTTATAAGGTTTGCATCATTTGAATGCATCATGCACCTCAAATTGTGGCTAAAATCCTGCTGCAGCTGAAGCCAACTGCAGAATTTTGACAATCACTTCAATAACTTTGTTTCCCCAACAAATCATCAGTGCACTGTTTAGTATACTTAAGTGATCACACTCATTCATAATTAGCTATAACCTAACATAATCTACAGTTTAGCACTTTCCCGTTATTTCTCCTTCTCTGTGCATTATGGCCAAGTTGTGCTCCTTGCCCTTCCTTATTAAGACACCAGGCAGGGTCTGGACAAAGAACCAGCTTGTTTCACCCAGGCTGGAAGCTGTTAATAAGAACAGTTAATTAGTACAAGCAAGGCCTGATCGAAAAAGAAAAAAAATTAATTTCAAGTAAAAATAAGCCAGCTCACCTACCCAGAAAGAGCTTACAAACCATCCAGAAGAGTGTGACAGTACTCCCTGTGAAAAGGGAGGCAGCATTTGGCAGATACTCCATACCACANNGCAGATCCTCCCTACCACAAGCATCCTGGTATAGAGCAAAGTGACATCTTCCAGATGGAGACAACCACAAATACAGGATTGGCTGCTGGAAACAAACTATTTACCAAAAGAACCCTTCACCTGGAGGAGAAATGTACTACAAGAGAAGCAGCTTCCTATCAATAAATGAGAAAAAATGTTTGATGGCACGTTCAAGTTAAAATATCAAGCATAAAATCTACTGCACACTAAATTTTTTCTGGTTTTGAAATCTGCATCTGACTTTCTTTGAAAGGAAGTGTTTATACAGAGGTAGCATCCAGTTTTTTTAGTGGGACTAAGTGATTTCCTCTTGTGGAATGTTACTCTTTTTACTGTTCCAAAAGAAGGCTGAGAGATAACAAGCACTGCTTAAACCAACCAAACAAGAGGTCCCACAACCATGAAGATGCCAGTGTCGAGAACAAGCCTGAAAGACAGCTTAAGCACCAAGGTATTTTCCATATGTGAGACTGGCCAAAAGATGGTCTAACACATCTGTGTGAAACAGGCCAAAATCCAGATGCCACAAGTGATACCCAAGACACATGCAAGCTATATATATATATATATGCATATATATTTCAAACACAGGCAGACAGAGCAGGCAGTGTACATTGCAAAGCTTGTNAAGACAGCACCAATACGTGAATTTGTATAAACTCTTAACTACAAGAGCTTGTTTCTAGCAACAACGGCTGCTAAAAATCTCACTTCCAGATAACTTAGAAGTCCCTAGAAGTCCCAAACGCACAGCTTCCCAGTCAGATTACTAGTTAACTTGCATCCAAGAACCCTCGATTGCCCAGTGCAAGAGAATTGCTTGCTTTGTATTTTCTCCTTGCACACCGCAGCTAACAGTACCTGGGGGGAAAAAACAGGAGAGGCAGCACTGTTTTGAAGCAAGGGATGCTACAATAGGTATTTCCCCTAATTACAGAATATCCCTGAACTTTCCTCGATCTACAATCTTTACAGCGCAGAAGTCAAATTGGAAAGCTCTCTTTGTATTGGTGAGAACCGGCCAGAAAAAAATTATTAACTTGTTTTCTTTCAGGGGTGGGGGAGTGAAAAGAGGAGGTAAACAGATCATTTTTTTGTCATTCCTTTTAAAGATAACTTTTATTAATGTCATCTATCAAGTGAGTTATTACTTTAAATAATTATTCCACCTTGAAAATTTTATCTCTAGTATTTTATTTTAATTCTGTGTGATCTCTGACTTCAGATGCTTTTTAGAGCATCTTCTTCCCTCACAATAT
>VZTM01036868.1:0-19352 GCA_013400555.1 Jacana jacana
CAGACAGAGAAAGCAAGACCTAAAAGTAAGAATATATTACTCATTAGAGAAGTAGTTTACCTTTTTTGAGGCATATAAAAGCAAGGTTTTGTTTGTTCGTTTTTTTCATATCCAGGGATAGATATATGCACAACCAAGTTGTTCTGCACTGTTGTCTTCATGTCATAACCCTATCATCCTTGACTTTGGGAAGCCCTAGTAAGAAGTAACAAGAGTAGTAAAGCCTGAGCATCTGAATGATTTAATTCAAGTCATTCCCAGTGACAGGATTTTTGCGTTTATTCTGCGCAGATTCTGCTGCTAAAAGGTTCAGGAGACAGCAAAATGCAGCCAATAAACTCATAAAATAGATCCTGTCAGACAACTACGGCTGCCTTAAAAAAGAGAGCGAGTAGTTTGATTGCTTGAAGAAAAAGCAACAGAACACACTGTCTAACTAACAGTTTTTATTATACTCCTGAGATTTGAGCTGCTTCACTTTCTTCACTTTTGCTTTTTTTGTTTGTCAGTTCCATGCAAAATTTAACTGGTTTTAAGTCAGTTTTTGATGAGCGGAGAGCACCCAAGCCTAAAGTAATCCAGTTCAGGAGAGTGGTACTCATCGCTGTCAGTGACCATCTGCATGGTTCCATGGAAAATGAAGAGGTGTCTTTATGTTGATCATGCCCTATAAAGTAGCATTGTTCATCATATTTTAGTAGATTATTTCCATTATGCACCCAAGGAAATTATCGTTTTGCCAAAAAGAAAAAAATTCAATCCTTTATATCAATTAAATGATGTAAATTATTTTTTGTTTCTCAGTAGACCATCTTGTAATAGAAGCAGTTTCTGTATGTCTGTATGTGACAGATATTGATATGTTCTCATTATAATCTTGTCATTGCTGATATTTATTTCTAGCATAACCTGTGCCATCTTTTCTATGAAAATATGTTCTGAGGAACATTTCTTGTGTGTCCTCCCTTGTTTATAACTTATATTTTCTGCTGGGATCTAGTCACTTAAGTTCCCCTCCAGACATATTGAGAGTTCAGGCTCAATTCTCCAGAGCCTTAACCTTTGATAGAATAAGAAAGAAGAACACGCTATGTCTATTTTTCACAGACAGGGAGGCCTAACACCAGATGCAACCTACTGGGGATCAAAGCTCTTTGCTCTGGTGCTCCTTTCTCTTTGAGGAAAGATATCTCAATTAACTCCAAGCTTCTAGGAAGAAGAAATAAGGAGGAAAAGAGCCTGCTTATTTAGGGTTTAAAACCTTACTCCTAAGATTTTGTGAAAAATGATGCCTTCTAGAGTTCATGAGAGTATTTCCATGTCTTAAAAACAAAATAATATCTTTTTTCTCTTGCTAATACCTAGTTTAGAATTGATTCATTTCCAAAGCTGATTTTACTAGAACAAAAAATAGTGTGCTGCACTACTGGTAAATTAAAGTCACAGCCATGTCATATCAGAGATATTGTATTTAAAAATAAGACACTGAGTCATTTAGTTCATCCTCTTGCAGAAGTTTGTTGATGTAAAAGTAAATTGCCTCTCTCTCTCTTTTTGGAGGAGTGGCTAGGCAGGGAGGAAGAGGTTAATACACCTAGGCATCAATAGCAACACTTTTATTTTTTCCACAGAAATGTTTCCTGGGGTAAAAAGAACCCTGTCATTCAAGCAATGGAGGCCGTACAGTTGCACTACATCTAGAAGACAACTTTGAGGGAGTAAGATGTTAGTGGCCCAGCTGCCTTGACAGCCACATGCAATGTGCACTGATGTTCAGACTGGAAGGCAGTAGCCTTAAAATACAGTGCAAATGACAGTGTTTCTCCCAGACTCCAGGGGGTCCCATCAACATTATTTCAAATGAAATATTAACAGAGGATATTCATAAATAATACTCCTAGATGATCTAATAGAGTCAAGGCTTGCAATTACTTGAAATGAATGAGCCACAACAGCCTACGTTGTTGCTTCAGAGTGGGTTTGCAGTGTGTATGTGTGTGAAAGAGCGGCACGGAATGTTCCTCAGAGAGACGCTAAAAGCTGCCAGAAGGTCCTGGAGGGTGCGACAATGAAGCTGGAGAGCCCCAGTACCGTGCCAGGGTTATGAAACAACCAGCAGACTGGTCTGCACAATAACATCAACTCTGCTCAGATGCTTGAAATAGGCACTGCTGAATGCCAGCCCTCCCAGACGACTACATTATAAAACCTGCTGAGGAAGTGCCAGGAGTACTCAAACTACATCCCAGAGGTATTCAAACACATCTTATTGCATATTTTTAGCTGTCATGCATGGCAGCAACTACTGCTTTTGTAGTACAGTAAATACCACTGCCTTCACTATACAGAAAACCAAACTGAAAAGTTTAGATTAGTAGAATGGAAAAAGCAACTGATTTAGTCAGTGGTTGTTTTACTTTCATAGACTAGAACTTGCTATAGACCAACTATATTAGTCTTTATCCAGTCACTATCTTGTCAGTCAGCTTTGCATAGAATGAAGGGCAGCAAGAATTTCACTACATAACCACTATAAGATTCAAAAATTGACCAGAACACATAATCTCTGCGGCCAACCTAAGAAGAATAATATGGCAATTTCTAGCAACAGATTTTGGTACTTTCTTTAGTACCTACATTCTTCTTCTGCCTGCTTTTCTCACAAAAAGGATGGATCCTGCTGGGCTTTGTCTTCTTATCCACACAGCAGACCAAAAACTTCAGTTTTACAAAAATGGAAATGTTTGTGGAATGGAAGAAAATAATTTCTTCCTATAATGGATGCATGATCACAGCATGTGTAACTCTGCTAAAGCTCATCCAACATCACCTTAATTGAGATACTGCCCCCAGTGAAGTTGCAACTACACAGCTTAGCTGTATAAGTATCTACATAGATATCAAAGGACTGAGACTTGCAAGAAGGGAAAGTGTCTTTTATGAGACCAGATGATGTAGGTAGAAGCAGCAGAGAAGTTTCTGGGCACCACACACTCTTTTCATTGAAGTCCAACACGTATTTTCAAGCTTTTATTAGCATGGCCACGGTGCTATTAATACTTGAAGGGGCTAGAGAGTTATCTCTGGTACATCATGTTTCTTGCCCTCAAGCATAAACACATTAACATTTTGCCTCAAAACGATTCATGAGAAAATATAAGTAAAGGGGGAAGAAATAAGAATAAAGAAATGGAATATGAAAAAGCTGCAGAGCAGAATCAGAAAACACCTTTTATGAACTAGAAATGACAAGCAAGTTTTTACAAAAGCCTTAACAGGAATTTACTTTGTAGTATTTTGTAGGACTGCTTATTTTACAGAGAAAACTCTATATTTAGTCAAAACCAGTTTGAAATCAAATAATTGCTTCAATAATCCTCAGCAAACAAGGACATGCTCACTTACTTATGACCCTTGTTGTATACTGGAACTTTTTTTTTGAAAATAGGTTCAGTCTATGTGATTTCCTTTGTTATGTAGCGTAGAACAGATTCAATACATTCAAATACTGAATAGAATATAACAATAGATAGTGAAAACATTGTCTGAATAAAGGATTTAGTTGTATCAAGCATTGCCAACCTCAAAAAAAGTGCTAAAGCAGGTTTCATGATTCTCTTAACAAAAGGAAACAAAACAAAAGATAAAAAAATGATAGAATTTATTCTTTTTATATTATATATCACGAGGAGGGAAAAGAAAGTTATATAAGAATATTGGAAATGAACAAAACAAGCAAGTGCTAAAACATTTCCCTTTAGGCATACAACAGAAGAGTAGATCCTTGTGGTTACCTGACAGCTCAGCCTGACTTCCCAAGAGTTTGGACAGCATACCCATTTTTATTCCGGTCAAGAAAACTGAGAAACACTAGGATGTTTTTTACTAGATCTATTCAAACATCCTGAACAAATTTTTTAAAAGTGGAAATTTGTTTGCAGTTCCCCTATCAGAATACATGAATATGTGATATAGGGCAATCATTAAATATCAAGGTAATGTTTTAGGACCATCTGGTCTCCAACAGGATTTTGTAAACTTCTAATAAAAGTAGGGTGGGCATAACTGTGGATGTGGATGAAGTCCTCAGACACACACATAAACCAAGTGCCAATTAACATATCTCATGATTACTTAATTGCTCTGCTCTTGTCAACCCCCACCTGGAGTACTGTGTCCAGCTTTGGAGTCCTCAAAACAGTAAGGATATGGACCTGTTGGAACAGGTCCAGAGAAGGGACACAAAAATGATCAGAGGGCTGGAGCACCTCCTCTATAAAGACAGGCTGAGAGAGTTGGGGCTGTTCAGCCTGGAGAAGAGAAGGCTCTGGAGAGACATTATAGCTGCATTTCAGTACCTGAAGGGGGCTACAGGAGAGATTGGGAGGGACTCTATAGGGGAATGTAGTGATAGGACAAGGCGTAATGATTTTAAATTGAAAGAGGGAAATTTAGATTAGATACTAGACAGAAATCCTTTATTGTGAGGGTGGTGAGACACTGGAACAGGTTGCCCAGAGAAGTTGTGGAAGACCCATCCCTGGGAGTGTTCAAGGCCAAGCTTGGGCCAAGATGGGGCTTTAAGCAACCTGCTCTAGTGGGAGGTGTCCCTGCCAATGGCAGGACTGTTGGATCTCAATGATTTTTAAGGTCCCTTCCAACTCTAACCGTTCCATGATTCTATGATAATTACTCTTGTATTTCCTCTTCAGATACTGAGACTAAAGTACAAGTAGTTTGCCAAAATACTTCTTACATTCCAAGTTAATTTATTATTGGGGGTTTTTACCATAATGCTGCACCAAAATGTGAAGTCTCTATGCTTTGTTACATTAAAGTGTAAACTATCACTTCAGGTGCTCTGCTTCCAATGAAAACCTCTGAACACAGACTAGTATAATTTCTTATCGCAGCATCTAAGTGTCTATTCATTTTTATTTATCACTATCTCTTCTCACATCTTTCTTTTTTTTAAACTGTTGTTACAACATTATTTTAACCATAACTCAAAATAAAAAATGTGCTGTACGCTTGGAGCTTCTTTACTTGATAACTTCTGGCATTTAAAAAAAGAGAGGTTACTTTCTCAGACTGGTCTGCTAGAAGCCCTAGAATCTTGAAAAGTCTCCAAAAATGTTGGGGGTAGTGGCAAACACATAAAAGCATTCATTTACTGCCCAAGGGGATAGACTTCATTGACTTTGGTTTTACAGGTCTCTGCACCTATTAGAATATAATGCTTTTATTGCATTTGGTAATGCATTTAGTGATCCAAAGCAAAATGAAGTGAATGGAAGGTTCTCCAAAGGTTTCAGTTAGCTCAGAATGAGACTTTCTTTCTGCATGGATTTCTCCCTGGGGAAGAAACATGCATTCATTAAGCACCGAGTATTAAAGTAACACAAAATGAATTCTTTGCAACTGTGTAAAATACAATGGCTATCACTGACTTGACTTAAAGTACCCTCAAATGTTTTGCTCTATGGCATTAAAAGTAATTAGTTTTCTTGGACTGTTGTTGCTAAGGTTTGGTTTATATAAGTGTTTTAAGAAGAAAGCAATCTGAAAAACACCCAATTACTAACACAGCAGAGAACTCATTATTCTTTCAAATGCCTCTTTTGAAAATGTTTAAAAACTTTTGTTTCTGTTGATTCAACAGAATCTGTTGAATCTGGGAAGCTGTTTAAAAATAATCATAATAGCAAGAGCGTAGTCATTCAATGCTCTGAAAATAAACCTTTTCTAACAATTCCCAATAATTCTGCACTGTTGTACCTTGATAACCTCCCCTTTATTCCCCCATCTTATACATAGCTGAGACCATAAAATATGTAAGGTATTCTGTGGTGCTCTGTATGACGTCCAGATGTTCCTAAGTCCATATTTTGGTGAATACATCCTGCCATTTTTGTGCTATAGGTCTGCTATTTCTAGAAGGCATTGGATCTAGGCATGTGCTGAGTGTTGCATGGTTGTACGGTACTCTCCTGCTTTGTGTTCTGTTGACTTTCTCTGCATAGGGAAAGTCATCAAACCCCAGGTGCAAAGGAGCTCCCAGGCTCATGAAGGGGACTTACATAGAAAGCCCAGAGTTTCCTGAGGGTTTCATTGTGGATGTGTGGTCTCTCTGATCACCCAGCTCGTAACCAGGATTTCTGCTCCGCTGGTCAATCAGCAAGAGCTACTGATATAGCTGGGTGCACAAATATTTATGTAGCCAAAGTTTATAAGTAGAGAACAATGACAAGACCAGAGTAACCTGGACAGAGTATCACATGTGGGTAAGGCATACACACAGGAACATGTGGGAAGGGAAACTGATCATAAGAACCCTGCTGTTTTGGATCACCATTCCTGGGCATCCAGGCAATGGATTAACCACTCTGGAGGGAGGGTGTTCAACCCCAGCTTTCTGGATGACTTTCTTACTACTCCCTAACACAGCCAATAAGGGTTACTCTGGTTACAAGACCCCTCACTAGACTTCTGTAACAAACACAAAATAATTTCAGCACTATAAAAGAGGTTGACAATATGATGAGTGTTTCTTTGCAGGTGTTCCCTATACAGAAAACCATTATTTCATGTCCATGAAGGAAGCAGGACGTGGTATTGCTCAGCTTATGCTAAAACTGTGGAAGAAGAGAATCTTCCTGCTTTCTGACACAGGCATTCCTGGTCTCTGTTCCAGAACAGTAGTTTTGATAGGAGGCTAATTCCTCACAGATTATTCTTACCTTTTGTAACAAAAAAAAAAAAACAACCAACCAACAAAAAAAAAACCCAACAACTTTGTAGAAGAATAAGGAAAAAAAATATACACACTGATTTTTTGATCACTATGTTGCTGATACTAGAATTTGACTGAATATTCTTAGCTAGAATTGCAAAATGCTCCAAAGATAATAATTCCACAGAAATACTACAAAATTTACCAGAGAAGTACAACTAAATTTCATTTGGAAGAGGCTTACTAGATGTTTCTGTTATGTACAGCAAACACAAGCCTCAGCTACAATTAATTTCATTCCTTCATTTCTTTTCCTTTCATTTTATTTTCTTTTCAGCACTCTCAATCTCATGTTTAATTTTCAATAACTGAATGCCTAATGTCTACATTGACATGACCTACCATTATGAAATCTGTGTATCCAAACGCATATTAGTTATTAATACCAAAAAGAACAGTTTTAAGTGGACAGAACTCTGTCCTGTAATCTTATAGCAGGCTGAGAACAATATTTAGTTAATTACTTCTGAACAGTACTACATTCATCATTTAGATAGTAACTTGGAAAATGACAAAAAATAAAAACCCAAAACCTGACCAGGAATCTTGTCATCACAATACTTCTTTGCTAATAATTTCTTTGGTAAAGGAATTATTCCTTTTGAAGTTGGTGAGTTTTCATGATTTTGGGGGGTTTTGGTTGTGAAAGCTCTACTAAAGAAGAAACTCTTGGCATGAAACAGTGGGCAAAGCTAAAGTTAAGTTGTATAAATGTGTGTAAATAAGAATAGGACACAAAGAAGGATAGGTGTGAAAAAAAAAAGTAACTCTTGTATTCAAATCTCAGTTACTTTCACAAGGAGAAATTGCATCTGTTTTTCCAGTACCCTTGCAAAACTAACCCTCCTGTCATGTCTCTTGTGTTCTCTTACATATTCATGCTTGGAGCAATTTTTAAATGGATATTTTATTGACAGACTAACTTCCTGTATCTTGGCAATATATAGACAGGACACAGAAAAACATTACTTTTAAAGATTCATTTTGGGTACTTCAGATTTAACACTGATTTAGTTCAGCTTGTTTCATATTTTTATTTCTAAATACATTTCAGCTGGACAAATTTTATTAATTATAATTTTAGTATTAACTTACATAGCTAGGCACCTGCAACAGCAACAGCAAGAAAATCTTCTTTCGTTGTGTAAGGAATCAGATAGTGGTGGTATGAGACCTGTATGGCTGTACATGGCTATACAGCTACACTTGCATACAAAGCCTGTTTTGAAGCACTTTGGTTTTGGTCAATCCTGTGTTTCTTCGAGTACTTGAGTCATCCAAGGGGAGAATCGGCTAGCTTGCATAGTAGCATTTACTTAGAATCACGTTTTTAAGTCAATTGGTACACTTTCAAAAGTCCCTCTGAGGATTAATTCACCAAAGCTGTAAAGTACAGTTCAGATTAATTACACAGTGGCATTGCAACCACCATGTGTAGTTGGATTGAAATGTGTGCTGGGCTCTCTGGCGTTGGACTTTTCCTTAGTGCCTATCTTCTGGCAAAGGAACACAACAGAAAGCACCAGGAGAAGATGGAGTAGGGCCAGAGCATACGCATCCTATGACAGCTGCTGAGCTAAATCGATTTAATCCTGAGGCTGGAGAGGAACCTCTCCAATAATCAAATAGCCACAGTTAACATATTCTGGATTTCCCCATTTCTTCCATGCAACACAAGCCTAGAAAATTATCCAGCAAGTACTATTCTACTCGAACACGTCAGAACAGAAAAAGGAGAAACATTTCAACTGGATCAAAAGTGTATGACAAAACGTCTTTCCAAAGTGTTAGCATTTTGGGCATGCTAACAGTGCAGAGCTTGGCAGGGTATGTTTGCCCATCTGGAAATGTGGGTGGAAATTTCCACTGCAGAGATTGTATCATCTCTTATTCTCAAGCAAGTTAATTTGGAAGAAACTTGGAATATATCAGCATGGAATCGTGTTGTACCATCTAGACACAGTCTTTGGTGATTCCAAACTTGGTATCTGCAAAGCCTGTATGCTTCTTGCCAAGATTATCTCTTTGTTGACTTTATTTTCAGAGTGCTCACTTGGTAATATTGACTGAGTTGTCTGAACAAATGTTAAGGGAATTATCCATTTGAAATTCTGAATTAATATATGAAAGGCTGTCAGTTTGTATGGAAAATTATATATATCTCCAAGTGAGCAAGTGAAGCTGAACCAACTGTTGTAGTCATCAGATTTTTAAGTGATAGTTTCTCATCACCAACAGAAGAGTAACACAATCTGTGCAGTTTTTGAAGTTGCCTTATATATGCTCCATTTGAGCAAATTACCGCATTTGGATTGAGAATATGATACTGAGGGTGATGTAGAACAAAAATACAACATGCTTTTTTGGAATAGATCATGATCTATAAAACAGTCAAAATTTGTGCTTTCACTGTTACTAGAGCAGCTTTATGATCCCAGTCCCTGTAATTCTAAACTGCTGCTCCCTTCTTCAGGGAGTACATTTCATGACTCCTTAGACTATTGTAAACTGATCTGTCTACCTCTGAGCTCTCTTCCGGAAAATTGTACAAAGTCTGAATATGCTGAAATTCTGCTGGGACTGCTATCAGCAGAAGCATTCAGGTTGTGCCCAAGCTTAAAAGAGCTGGAAACCTAACTAAACAAAGAATCCAGTTTCTAATCTGTAAACCCATCTGAAGCATCTGGCCTGGATTAAAAAGACCACAAAATTTGAGTGAAAGGATATTTTTGTGTGTAGCCGGGATGGAGGTTTGAAGATGACATTTGAACAACAATATGGAAAAATTCTGCCATGAAGCAAAGACATTGGCAAGCCTTACTGAAAAGATTCTTCAGAGAAAACTTCTAGGTTTATACATGTTATATATCTATATATCTATATCTCCAGATATACAAATGTATGCATTTTTTATATATATATATATATGTATAGATATTTATTTATATTAATCTATTGGACTAAGTGCCATATGCAGAAACATCAAGATATTTGAGAGTCCAACAGTACAGAAAAGACCAGACAGTTTATGAAGTCCCCAGTCAGACAGAATGTCCAATTTTCATGAAAGAGAGATACCTAAATACTTCAGAAAAACCCAGCTTTTACATGATGAAAACTGAGTGTCAAAATTTGTAAAAACTCATTCATACCTTTGAACCCTCCAACCATCACACAGAACAGAAGAAATCTGTGTTACTCCTGTTCCAAGGGCACTGCAACAGTTTAACTGCTATCGCTTTCTCCCCCATCCTTATCAGATACATATTTACACAGATCTTTCAGAAACTTCAAAATCAGAACAAACATTTCTTTTCCATAACAAGTAGGTGGCACGAAACTATTTCCTTACCTTTGGGAGGGAAGCTCTCGATCCTGAACTTTGCGTGGTCATTGTCAAAACTGTAGTGATACCCAGTGCAACTCTAGCTGGAGCAGCATCCATGTTGATCCAGAAAGAAACCCAGGACAAAATGACAATCAGCAGGCTAGGAATGTACATCTGGATTAAATAGTATCCCATCTGACGCTCCAAATGAAACTTGACTTCAATGCACGTAAACTTTCCTAGAACATGAAATTACTTTCATAAATGTTTTTTGCACAATTTTTTCTTGCTTTCTAAACATAATTAGATGCGTTGCCTGTTTTCTAACCTAATGCTGTAAGCAGTTCCTGATACAACGATGCGAGTCAGCCACTTGTTGCACACTAGCTTGGGGAACGCATAGGATCCCTGAAGCCGGCTGTGCCCAATTCTTCACATTAACTGAGAAAAACAAATATTAGCACAGTCGTTTCACCTCTGCAAAATATAATGTAATATTTCTTTTCTCAAAATTTGACTTGCTTTAGTCAAGTACAATGTTTAGTGTTAAAAGGGCACAGCATTTTGCTCTTTTAATGACATGATATTAAGCAAACTTGTACTTAAGCAGACAAATTGTAAACAATTAGTTTTAGAGTCCTGTGGTAGAACACCCCGCTTCTGATTCTAGTCACGTCATTTGACTATGGCTGCAGATTACTCCTCGTAGCAGAATCAGCACAAAGCCTACTATGAATTTCACCAAATTTCTAACTCCAGGAAGCCCATGACTATCTCTTGTGGGAGGCGAGTCATTCTTCAAAGAACAAATAGCTGCCCCGCAGGGGCAGAAGTTTGGGACTGCCTGACAGTGAAGCCAGTCTTGCAGAGGGAAGTGCAGAGTCCTGAGCTGCACCAGATCCAATTGCTCTGTGCTGCTCTCCAAACCCCTGTCTATCCTGGCTGTGGTTCGGGTACTGTGAAGACTCTCACTTAAGGCAGACTAATCCAAGTACAAATACACCTCTCCTTCCTGACATGTCAAGCTAAGGGTTTTAAAGCATCCATTTTGTGTTGGTTGGTAAACTGCATGAAGATACATTGTTCCTTGTTCATTAGATATTTTAATTAGATATTTTTTTTTCACTCTTTTTGTAATGCATACATACTCTTAATACTCCAGAAAGCTGAATGGCAGGGCACAAGAGAAGGCACAAAGCACAACGCAGAGGCTCTTTGGCAAAGAGAGGAAGGGAGAAGAACTGAATAATATCTTTTGGCAGGATAGAAGCTCATATATGAGTAGCTTGACCTGTGACCGTGAATACAGACTCTGAGACCTGGATTATGACTGATCCTGACCAGTCTGCCCTTACAGAAAGGGACTCAAAAAGTGTGGGTTGGCTAAGTGTGGCAGCAGTGACATTAGAGTAGCCCAGATTCCTGTGATGTAACCTGGACAGAATACCTTGCGTTGTGGGAGGGAGGGAAAGGCTGAATAATTCAACTTTCATCCACGTTTTTTTTCATAGCAAACCTGAAGGAGCATGCTAGACAGCCATGTGGGTACCTTCTTTCGCTTGTATACTACTTCTCAGTTCTCCTGGACAGGCCACACACTAACTTTTGGTAACTAAACATTCGATTTGCTTAAATACATGTAATTGAAGACACTAATTGGCATTTTGTGGGGAATTTTCATGGGTATAGAGAAAAGCTATAGTTCATGTTCTCCCTTCCCCATCTCTTACTTTCGGTGTTTGACCCTTCAAAATGATTACCTGACAGTAAATAGAAAAGCAGATGAACTCAGTTATTCAGCACTTCAGTTGTGTGCTGGGAAAAAGGTAAACTTTGCATCAGCCAGATTACAAATGGGTAAACTCTGTCTATTGGAATTTACTCTTGATTATCCCCTTTAAGTGTCAAAAAAAGAGAAGTCACAGCAGTTTCCCTTTCCATGAGTCTTGGGCTATGGAACCACAAACTTTTACTTCCTTGGCACTTTGGGTCCCAAAATAAGAACCTGTATTTGCAAAAATTTAAAGTAATAACTTTCTTTTCATAAAAAAATGAATGTGGCATTTTTGGCAGAGGCAGAACTTCTCACATTGTGGTATTTCAGAGAGTGAAACAAATGTATTCGATACAACCAGATTGGCTCTTACGCTGAAATGATGAAAAAGCTATTTTAGATGAGAAGGATTATATCTAATCCCAGCAAACAGCCAGCAAACTGTTCTCTAAATGCTGTCCCTATTAAATAAATTCCAAACAGCTAAATCCAAATTTTAACAGTGTTCTCTCTGCAGTGTAAAGCTAAAGATAGAAAACACAGCCTTTGAAACTTCAAAATAGCAAATATAAGAAAAAGATTACAGTATTAAGCAAACATTTAATATGCAAACATTTCATGTCTGTACATTATTCAGATCAGCAATGAAGACATTGTCTTTTCAGATACTGCATGTCATAAATTAGACCACACATAAAAGCTGGTGAAAATTGCTTTTTTTCCCTCATTGGCACTTGGATATGCTGGAGAAATAAATCAAGGTCAGAAAATTAGTACTTTAAAAGTGCTGAATCAATATCTAAGAAAAGATTCAGTTTGTTAAAAAGTTTCATTTTAAGGAAACCTAAACAACTAGACTTTTAATCAGTGTTTTAAGATTTTAAGCTCCTTAATGATTTTAAGTAATTACAATATGAATATTAGAATACCTTTAATGAAATTAAAGGACATTTGAAAACAAAATCTTTAACATAAATAAAAATAAAGGGGATAAAATGTCATATTTTCAGATGTAAAGATAAATTCGTCTGAATTAAATTTTAATTTCCTTTTTTTACCCATCTTTTCCCTTTACAAGTTGACAATATATACAATCAGAGCAACTAACAGAAAAAGTAGAATAATGCTCACCAGTGTTGTAATGTTTTGTGCAATAACCAAGTTCTTTGTCTTCTTTCAAAATAAACTGTGGCAAGGTTAAACCCTCTGCAACTTGTACAGGTCCATCACTTAGCCACTCAAATATCAGATCATTCATAGTGTAGCCAACTGCAATAAAGAAATTAGGGGTTATTAGACCACAACAGGCTGGAAAATATCAAAAGCAAATATTAATATGTCTGGGAAGCATGCCATACCACAGTACATGTTATCGCAGTTATAAACTCTCCGACTAACAGCACTATTGCTGCTTGTTACTACTTACTATGATGGCATGCTTAGTCTATTAAGAGCAACAAATGACACCATTATGTTTTGAAATACTGCCCTGATTTGCCACTAAAAATAATTTTGCTGGCCAATCAAAGATACTGTTTGCAACTGAAATTACATTTCTCTGTACGCATGTATCAGCTTGCTTAATTTGGTTTATTTTCATCATTTTTTGATGATGGAGTTGGTAGACACCAACAAAACAAGGATGTCTAGACTGAAGGGTGTTGGTCCCTGTTCAAAGAGAAAATGGCAGCTTTTGTAACTTGTGAACCTACCACTGAAAGGTGCGAAGGACAAAGTAAGGCTTCAACTCACTGAACTCTCTTTTTAATGCCATGGCTATGTCTTTATGGGTAAATTTAACAACCTGTAGCCACTCTCTGTCCTCAGAGACTGGTAGTAGACAGCAACTCATACAGCTAAACCAGTTCTCCCCTCCCCACAAAGAAACCAAGTTTGTCTGGTACTTACTGACAATTGGGAATGATCACTGGCATATGCTGTTATCCAAGCCTCTCCTGGTTCTGTCTGGTTGCTACTTGGTACAGGTCAAAATGGTGCCATGGTGTGCACTACCAGCCTAAATGTACCTATAGGACCTCTGCTTCATTGAGTATGTTGCTTCCATTTTTCAAAAGACCGTAGCAAGTTTTGATCAGACATAGCCAATCTCTGGCTATGTACTGATTGCTCTTTCTCTCCTGAGATTTAATTTCTCCTCCACAGCATCACTGTGGTTATCCCTGGAAGTGACTCAGCACTGATGGGTGAGGTAATGTGCTCTGGGAGGGGGAAAGGGAAGGGAGAAGGAACAGTACAGAGACACGGGACCTGCATGGTATGGTGATGGACAGTTAAAGCTCTTTCATCCTTGATTTTCCCTTGCAAAACAGGAATATTGAGTCTCACCACACAAATATGACAATATAGATCCTATCTAACCACCAAATGATATGGTAAAACTTTATTCTTTGCTAGATAAAGCAATTAGACACTCACAGCTCTCCAGCTGCATTGTACACGTCTGTACATCCATAGGAAAATTCTTCAAGTCCATGGGACAGGATAAGGTTAAAGTAAGCCTAAAATTGGAGGGAAGAAAAAAAGAAAAAATAGAAGCTATTGTTAGAAATCTACAGATTTTATCCAAAGCTCCATATTTAGAGTTTAAAGGATCAAGACCAAATCTTAAAAACCTCAGACAAAGGTTGGCCTCTCCCCTCTATGCTTTTAAGGACTTAAGAGCTGTGAAGACATAGCATGTAGGAAAAACAGGCATTTTGGCTACATTGACTGAGCAGAGCAGGGACAGAGAAGATAACATCAAGACAGCAAGATTAGGCTCCCCACTAATGTACCAGTGAATGTTTTATGTATAATACTGGGCCCAAATAATGCAAAAGCTGAAGTGACTGATCATGGGAAATACATCTTTTAGGCTTTGGTTTGGAAAAGCAAAGGAAGGAAACAAAAATAACGCTTTTTTCCAACAGAAAATACTTTTGTTCTGTATGAGGCCCATTTCCAACCCTTCATTCTTACTGCTTAGCCATTTAAAGAAAATAAAAAAAAAACCACCATACAGTAAAAGCTAGACTCACATAGCATTAAAAGATAAAGAATACAGAAGAAAGTAAGCCTAAAGGAACATTATCATACGAACTAAATTTCTCATTTAATTTTTCAGTTGTTATTGTCTCATATAAAGCATAATTTTGCTTGCATGGGAATATTCTTCATGGTTTTTGTCTCCTTTTATTTTTTATTTTGTTGTTGTTGTTTTAGTTCAGCTTACTTTTCCACATTTGATTGAAATCTGTTTCAAGACTTCCTCTCCTCAGCTTTGTTTCTTTTCTGTTTGTGTGGGGACAAGAAACAATTTTTAACAAACTGAAAATATTAGGATGACAGAATTGCAAGCAACAAGATGCTTTAAAACGGAAAAATTGTTAAGATTTATGGTTAAGCCATGTAAAAAGACTACACTTTTTATTTCAGATTACCTTCAGCACAAAAAACCACTTTGACACAAAGAAAGAAAATAAATGCAAACATCTGCCTCCATTTACCATCAAGGACAAGAACTAGATTCTGTGATTTGAAGGTACACTGAAATATTAATACAGTACAATGAGAATAATTTTTTTAATTATGTCAGTAAACCAACAAGCCTAATCTTGAAAGTGTGTTTTCCCACAGAAAATATGATCTGTATGGACAAATATTTCACTAGGTTCTGTCTCACATGATGATTTTTTGCATCTCGACACATACAGCCGATTCAGGTTCTTTCAGTCTATTTTTTCATCATGTGAATTTTTGGGAATGGCTTGACTGTACCTTCTAGTCCTACTGTCCTGCTATCAAAATCACTGCGACAAGAAGATTAACTGAGATAAGATGGTCTCAGCCTGATCAAAAATCACATTAAACATCTATGCCTCTGCCTATTTGTGGGCTACACAGAAAAAGTCTCATTGGTTTCCTTGACACAGGCCTCAGTGTAAAAGATGATCATATCAGGCAATTAGAGATCACTTGTCTGTGACAGTGAAGTGCACTGAGACAAAGTAAAACCCCCAGTAGTCTTCTCAACACCACCATAGTAAATAAACTCTCTTTTAACCTTTGGCAGAAAATAGCATAAGCATTAAGAAAAAAAAATTAGTCAAAACAGTATATCTGGTAGGCATATAAATGTTACTGAAAATCTGCCTTTTTACTCATTTAAATATTTTACGTGCTCTGCAAATGTTAACTAGTCACATTTTTACTGGGTAATTTCCTGGTTAGAGATTGAACTATTTAAATTGCTAATCTCCAGTATAACAAAAGACTGCTTCTTTTCTGAAATTTTGATATATTCTAAATATGGCTTAGATATTTTAAGTTCATTTCAGACACACCTATGCACAAATGCAGCCTTTTAAATATGTCATTTGTTCGTATTCATCTCACTGTGTGATTTGCATACTGACTATGCTTCCTTCATCCCTTTCTACTCCCCAGAACCCTCAAATGATCTGGGGTTGTACTACATATATGGGCAGGTGGGTCTCTTTTATTAGTCTAATATAAAACTTATGAGAAAATAAATATATCCAGTTGCAGCTTTCAAGACTCCTAGGGGTAAATTTATTTCTCTCTATTGATGCTAGGTAGATATATCGATTTTTTTGTTTCTGGAGGTGCGTGGAGAAAATGTTTATTATGTATCAACACAAAGGTTGATATTTCTTCTTTGTCTTCCTAACCAATGGTGTCTTTCAGGAAGACTAAATTATTCACTGCTCACCACGACAAATGGAAAAATAATTTCTATTCACTGTATTGATGAGGCAAGCTTAAAAGATATTAAGCTTACCCTCTAAGATTTTATAGCTTTTCCTCTACTTGTTGTTCATCTCAGCAGAATAGCCATTTATAGTTAACATCTTTGCCTCCTTTTACTAGGTGCAATGCAAGTTTTGAACCCAACAGATCCATTGATTTCCAACAAGATCACAACATGCAAAATATTCAGGTGCTGGAATCTGAAGTAGCTGCAATGAAGTCCATGATGGTGGGTCAATTTATAGCAGTTGACTCTTTTTTTCAGGAAAAATGTGATCCTTCAAGTGTTTCTAATCCAGGTCCTGTGCTACTATTTGTATATAGAGCAGAACTGGAAAGTGTTGGTCAGATATAGCTACCCACATTCCCTATACGAACAGAGTCATCAACAGAAAATATTTCAGAAAAATGAATGTCTCATACCTGGAGACTTTAAGAAGGGCTCCAGGAGATTTGGTGCACAGTGCAAGTTGAACTGGCAATTACATTTAATTGTTAAAAAAAAACCAGAAGAACCTTCTATAGAACAATTATTTTCTTTTTCAGGCACACCACCACCAAGGCATTTGAGATGCATAAACAATAGATTCAGTGATGTAGTACCATAAAACACTGGTGGGGACAGTTTTATACACAATCTGTAAAGCTGAACGGAGAACAGGCAGAGCAAGGACTGGATTTTGTCTTTAGTTACCTGATCAGCCTTTACTCCCTGTTAGCAAGGCTCAGGTCACTCAGCTTGCTCAGGGAGATCTCTGAGGTTGAGCACATTTTTTTTTTCCAGCTGAGCAGAACAGGGTTATGAGGGAGCAGAGGAAAGTCACATCTCCCGAAACCCAACAATTCAGGCTCAATTCTAAAACCAACAAGACACCCCAGAGGAGAGGCAAGTTGCTCTCATCTTTCTCTCCCTGCTCCCTCCCCCATCCCACAGTCTAGGAAGAACCGAATCTAGTAAAAATGCAAATAGAGTATGAACAGAACAAAATGCAGAATCAGAGCCAGAAAACAAAGAACGAACAATTAATCAGCATTGTGACAAAAATAATAATAAAAAAATAATAAATAACATTACTGAGCGATGTTGTGGCAGAGGCAGGGCTGTAAGCCAAGTACACCATGGTAGAACTTCCAGTCTTAAACTTTGGATCCTCTTTCTGACGATTCCCTCATAGACTCCTAATGTCCTGCTCAGTCCTTCTGACTCTTTCATCCCCTGGTTTCACCAGAATATCCTGAGAAATTGCTCAGATTTGAGCTGTGGGCCTGTCTCTCTTCCCGCCCCAGCTCAACATCGTTCATTTCTGGTCACCTCAGAAACCCTTTTACACCATCATTGAGAGGTCTGTATGTCCCACTTCTGCAGGCAGGAAGGCAGAAGTCCTGCAGGCTGTGGATTCCTTTGTCACAGAAGCCATATTAAGGCATCCTGTGGGAAAAAATAAATAGCCTGACAGCATGTTATTAGTCAGAGACCCTCATGCTGATGATCTTTTAACACCTGAACATGTTGCTTTGTAACATCAGTGTTTCCTCCAGATGGGAGCAGACGTACCTTCAGATGGGCCAGCAGCAGAGCTCAGCACAGGCAGGACTGCTGCCCTAAATGTAGCTGCTGTCACGAGTCATCATCCTCCAAGGAAAAGCCAGAGGAGAGGGTGATGTGTACGTGCAGCTGAGGGAGCTCAGAGGTATTTACGTGCAGTGCAATCAAGTTCTGAGAGCTGCAAGTGGGGCTGAGATGCGGTGCTTCCTATTCATCCTGCATACATTCCTGCTGTTGTCACAGAATGACAGGGGTTGGAAGGGACCTCTGGAGATCATCTAGTTCAACGTCCCTGCCAGAGCAGGTCCACCTAGAACAGTCCTGTCTTTTCTCTGGCCCTCAGCATGCTTTCTCTACCTCCTCTTATGTCTGCCTATCTACCCTACTTCTCTCCCAGAGACACATCACCCAGTGCCCAACCTTGCCTGTTGCCCAGTTCCCCACCAATTCCCACCCCCCCCTCTCTTTGAGGTATTAACCCTTAAAGCCAGCCTGGTCTTTGACACCTAATCCCCAAACTTGCAGTATCAGTGGAGGGTAAGATCCTCCAATAAATAAAATAAAAAATAAAATAAAAAAAAAAGGAGTAAAATGTTTGTAAACAGATTATTCACAAGATGATCTGCAATCTCATTCTTTCTCTTAGGGGTTTTGAATGCTAATGCTCATCACCATCATGCCACTTCTCTGATAATCTCAATGCTGCAAAAACACTTCAGCATACTACACATGCAGACTGTCTGTGAAAGGTCTGCAACACAAAATACTGATATGGAATATAAAATCTCAGGCAATTAGGTTTACACGTTACATAATAGAAGAAATTTCTATATAAATTTTACAGGATATCTAATTTTAACTGGGATTTGATGCATTGCCTAACCTGCAGCAACCATTAAACTGTATTCTAACCTATTTCTTTACAAGCAGCTATCACACTTTAGCCTGCTGCGCTGCAGCTCACCCAAAACTTGCCTTCATCTCAGTGATAACTCTCACCCGGAGAAGGACACATATCCCACAAAAGAAAAGCCCTGTGGATCACAGTATGAGGTATCTGATGACAAGGGGAATATAACTTTCATTAATTATGTTACAAGCGGGGACGCTTGTGAGTGGGTGTCGTGGTTTAGCCTTAGAC
>VZTM01036872.1:360-14576 GCA_013400555.1 Jacana jacana
AACAAATCCATACCATCTTTATCACTTTTAACAGCCCTTTGCATTATAAAAGGCCAAAGACAGAAACAGTACAATAAGATTTTCCTGTCCTGTGAAACATATTTCATAAACATTCCTGATTTACAACAGATAAAATTAAGTCTATTCAAATTTATTTAATTTTTTTCCGAAGAGTATAAAAGAAGAGGCACTCCCTAGAAAGAGTTGTGATTGTGGTACAGATACTCTGCACAAGTCTGGTAGACCATTTCAAATACTTGCTCAACCTGTTGGATCTCAGGAGTTCAGATTTGGGAGCTCCCCACATTAACTGAATCCTCTGACTAATAACTGATGGAGGAGGAATATAAGAAATACCCGTGCCTCTTGTGTTTTTCTGATGGGCTTTCCTCCTGAAGTTGACAAAGGTTTTCTCAAAAAAAACCACCACAAACCAATTGCAATTAGGGATGTAGATTATATTTCCAACTTCACAAAGTTAAAATTTTTAAAAGCTTTTATAAAAAGCTTTTATAAAAAGCTTTATATAAAAAGAAAGAAAGAAAAAAAAAAAAAAGCAGCAAAAGAACTTCGAATGCATCCTAACTGACATATTCATTGTGTCTTAACTGACTGGTTCCCACTGAAATAGACCCAAGCAAGCTCCTTCAAGGTCACTTAACAAAAGCCTAGATTGTTCACAAAGTGTTCTCTACTCTGAAGATGCTTTTAGGAGATAATAGACACTGTCATTTCAAAATCTACAGGTCTACTACCTCATCTAAATGGCACCTCGGAGAATTAGATGGCTCTATGTATAGGCAATTGCTCCCTTTGTGACAACAAGTGCTTTCAATGGCAAAATTTTATTAATTGCACCGATTTTTTGAGGCTGAACTATATGCACAAGAGAATAGTGAAGCCAAGACAGGGTAGACCAAACGAAAAAAGTTTAAAACACAATCTGAAATCAAACTCAGAAGCCAAACTAATGCAAGTACCCATGTGAAACAGCTATTGCTAAGTTATTCTCAGATGAAGTAACTGACTACAGTCTTTTTTAACACACCAAATGTAATATAAAAATTATTCCATAATGCATTTGGTATTACCATATGATACAGCCTTTCTGTGTCAGGTGTCTCATAATATCATTTCCTTTGGAAAAAGTACCCAGCCAACAATATCTTACAGTGGTCCCTAGTGATTTTCCTTTCTGTCTGTACTATACTTGTGTCTTGAAGTGATGCAGCTTCTTTTGCATGTGGCATTAATTCCTTCCATTAAACACATACAACACCTGCAGAGACTTTGGGCACAAAATGATTACTATTTTTCCCCTTTTTTCCTGCAGAGGAAACTCAAATGGGCATATTTAAAGGTCTGCTTGCTCTTCTCCACCAGCATTTTAGAGTAAACTTGGGAGGCTGGGGAGTGTGATTGTATTTTTTAATTTGCACATTGAATGACCTTTGTGGATAGACAGTACTCCTGTGTGGCTTTGAGAATACCCCAGAGGAAAAAACAGAGCTCTTCACACTGACAGTATTTCACCAGTTGCTTGACTCATTAGGAATCCAGCAATGCCAACCACTGATAGCATCAGCACTATCCCTTTCTCCTCTGCATTCCCAGTCTAGCAAGCTAGAGAGATGTGTAGATGGTAAGTAAATACGGGACAAGTGCTATGGTGATGAAAGAGAGGAAAGCTTCGACCCTGCTGAAAAGCCCTGGATACATTTGAAGGATTTGGCTCAGTACTTGCTAAGCACTTGTCCTTTCTTTGCAGACTCCGCCACGAATGGACTCTGCGGCTGGAAGGCCGAGCAAGGCAGGTCCAGGCGCACACGAAAACACAGGAAGAACAGATGACACTGCTCTCCATTGAGGCTCTTCCCTCGCCAGATAAAACTGTTGCATAAACTTACTGTCAAAACACAGAAAATATTGGGCCAAACTCTGACCTTCTGCATGCACCTGTAAACCTGCAGTTACTTTACTGAACAAGCTAAAGATCAGAGTCTGGCCCTTTTCCAGACTACTTGCGTAAGCTACTAATAAAGTCCTACTGAAATTCAGTGCAAGAATAAGGCAACAGTACATAATGTCAAAAAAAAAAAAAAAAAGTATGCAAAGAGACAGATGAGAAGCAGGCACCTTTAATTCTCTGTGATCTATTATTACTGTGATGCAGCAGGACTTTCGTATGTAACTGTGCATTTCCAAGTGACAACAACATACTTTTAGCAAAGAGGATGACTTGTTTAATTGCAATAATACATCCAGACAGCTGCATGTAAAATTGCGCATTTCCATTTACAGAGCTCACCAAGTCTGGCTTAATGAAGATACAAGTTGTCTCAATGAGCCACAGTGAAGGGAATTAAGGATTAGTCTGATCAGCTGGACAGAAGGAGAAATATATTCTTTAGTGTAATCAGGAAGAAAAAGAATGAGCTTTTCTGATCAACATGTATGAAAATGTCCAGATCTTAGTCACTAAATGAACAGAGGAAATGATTTTGCCTTTCATGGGCGGGTAAGAAAAAGACTACTGATGTTACTATGAATCAGTCTTAGAAATGTCAGAGCAAGTGAGTGTGAAAGAGAGTTTGAAATAAAAGGCAGCAAATCAGTTCATTGTAGCAGCACAGGAATGCTTTGCAAGGTACCAGTTGCCATACCTGGTGTACACTAATCCAAACACTTGCTGCATTTAATATTATAGATCAGGTGGAATACAGGGAGGAATGACTAAATGGTAATAGGAGTGTGTTCTGTTTAGCTATATATCTGTGGATCTAAATATCGTATCTTTTGGATTAAAACATTTACTTGCTGTCTCTTCAATTTACTTCTTTGATATGCAAGAGAAGAGCCATAAGTCTAAACAACAATTCTTTTTCTAACACTGTTAGTCAGATAGAATTTTACCTTGCATCTTTGTTTACACTGAAGAAGTAGACAGGAACACATGATGAAACTCAAAACAAAACAAAAATTAAAGCATTTTGACCTCACAAAAATGGGGGGGTTATCTTTTTCAAACAACATTTCATTAAAACACACAATTTTACAGAATGTTCCCACTTTTACATAGTGACATTGCCCCATAGAAAAAATATCACAAAAATGTTGGTATCCCATAAAGAATTAAAAACAATTAAAATCCTATAAAATATTCCTTTATTATTGAACATTGAAGAGAATGTAGAATCAGTCTCTCTTCATATTACCATGCTCAAAGAGGAATTGTTTCCTCAAGTGAGTTATCTTCTATTAGAAAAGCAATGCTGAAAAATAATACATTGTAGCTTCTTTTGCCTTTGCAGACTGCTCTTTCTTCCATGTTCATTTACTTCCCACTATTCTTTAAAGAGTTATTTTGCAGCCACCCAAGTCAAACATTATCTCTGGTGAAGATCAAACAAGACCTAAATCTGCTGCCACTTACATAAAAAACTATTTCACTATTCTATAGTGGCTGCTAAAGGACATAAACAGGGCAATTGAAAGGGAGAAAAGCCAGATTCCCCACTTCCAAAAACCTAATCTACTAGGTATGCTAATTTAACCACTGCTTTATGGTACCGTAATGCCACCCACACCAGTGCAGCTTACATCTACTCTATACCAGTGTGACGAGAAGATCCAAGAAAAGCTGACATAATAGCATTTATTGTTCTTTCATATTTAATGTCAACGTTTTTAACCTGACTGTTTATGATGTTATATGAGACACAGGAAAAAGACCAAACAAGTAGATGCAATCTACACACAGCAGTGATTTTCAGCACTTGCCAGAGAGTAGTCAAAAACCACCTTACATTACTGAGCAGTAGCTTTTCCATCAGTAGCTTTCAGGAGGTCAAGGAATGTGTGAAGTCACTTCCACTACAAGCAGATGGTGTCATACTGACCAAACACTAGAGGAATGTTGCAGGCATTGTTTATTTTCATCAGCACATGGAATTCATCTCAGTCATGAATGGGTTTCTGATACATCCACTGCAGCAGTGCAGAATATGTGTATCACAAGCGTAAAAGACTAAAATCCTCCCACTCTTAGTCAAAACCAGCTCTTTGTGCTTTGCTCCAGCGCATATGCATTAGTCACGCTAACCTATTCTAACACACATTTTACAGGACAGCAATATCCCTGCACCTCCACAATATTGAACACCAGATGCTTTCTGTCCCCAAAAGTGGGTGTTCATCCATTTCTCACTGCTACTGCACATACAATGAGACTGAGAAAGGAATCAAGTGCTAGAAATAATAAAGTATAGCAGTCAGATGTAGCCAGAAATCCTTCTTGCAAATTGCAAAGCTGAAAGCAGACAGTAAGGTCACAAATAGTGTGTTGTCCTTTTGCTCTAGTTATTGAATTGATGAAATTCAAACCTGAATTTAGGAATTTCAGAAATGCCTGAAAATGTCAAACCCAGCTTTCATTAAAAAAATCAAGCAAACAAAACCTGAACTGTCGTTCAGGTTCAATTATTATATTCAAAAACATCTGTCTCATTCATACACACAGCCCCCATTGATAAAACAGGATATCCAGTGAGCATAAACTGTTGGGAGACTACGCCCCTTAAAGAGAACAGAGCATTTTTTTCCTCCCTTGTCCCAAGTTCTTCCCCCTTTCCAATGGAAAACAAAGATTCAAATAGAAAATGAGATCAGAATAGCTATATTAAGGAAATTGGGATTTTAGAAGAAAAACTACAAGATATTTATTTCCTTGGAGATTATTAATTTGCCTAATAGAAAAAGAGTTGGAATTGAGTATCAGTTAGTCTGTCTAATCAGTACCACCCTGAGCCTGCTCTGACAAGATGTGACCATTACATCTGTATATAAGCCAGTCCAACACTTGCCTAAACCAGTAAACAACTAAAATTGTACAGGATAGGTCAGATTAATGTTTTTGGTCATGGGATTTTAACTGTATGATATATGATGGAATAGGTGTGGGTCATACCTATTATTAGATAATGCACTTAAGCTGGCATACTGACATCAGCTGCAGAACACTCAGCATGACCAAACTTATGGGTATGGCAGATAATGTGAACATAGACCGCACTCAACTCACATGGTTACTCTTAAGTGCTGTGTCTGATCCGGGAACCAGTGACTAGTGCTTGAGAGACAGCAAGATTTGTTTTTGCTTTCTTACACTGTCTCTGAATTGTGGCCAGTTGTTGAGTCCAACATCTCAAACCAAGGTAGTCAAAAGGGTGAATATAAACCACATGAGCTGCAGTCTGACTTCACTTGGATACCTCCTGGAAGCACTTAAATAATAAGTTATGAATAGGACATGTTTAAATAAGCAGCAACTCAGCACCTGTCAGCTGCTACACTTGAATTAGCATTAGATTCAGTGCAGGAGAGTCTTTTTAAGCAAAACCCTTGATTGTCTGCATTTACCACACATAGTTTCAGATCACAGAACAAATTTAAGGCATGCAAACCAGATTTCTTTCAGAGGAAACTAAACCAGACCAGAATCCATGGTCCAAATGCACACCAAAGGACCTGAGACCCACAACAGCTCTTCAGACAGTTTTGAGACACATGCACAGTAGGGATATTTGGCCCAACTAAACAAACGAGATGGATTCTGATATAAACCCCTGAGTCATGCTTAGTTTAATGTAAGGACCACAGCAGCTGCCACCTTGATCTGTTTTGCTGCTGGTAATGTGCTGAGTCACTTGCTAATGTACATGAGTATAACTCAACCAAAACAATAGAGATAAGGTCAAAGCACATGAATATTTTTCATACAGATCTAAAGGTGGACTTTAGCAGATACAACTGAGCTCAGGAATGACAATTCAATTGTACAGTCATGCAGATGTGCTAGCACAAACAACTATACACAGCTTGGTCAATGGACTTACTGGAGCTGCATGTGTTAGGAACAGAGTTTATGCACAGTACAATAAAACTTAGAATAGATCTGGCTTCTGGAACCATAAAACAGCTATGCGTGGTTCAGCTTGACAGTTAAATGATAGGAATATGCAGATAATTATTAATTTCCTTGCCCAAATGTTCCTCCTAATTACAAACTGGCTGTGTCTTGAGGGATGCTGTTCTCTGCCTTGCCTATTAAACAGCACTTTACAGTGACTTCACTGACACAGTGTGAATAGGGAATAGTAAATCACATAAAAAAACCTTGTGGTTTGAAAAGGGCATCTGTAGGTAAATGGGGATGAAGCAAAGAGTAGCTCTAGAAAATCTTAAAAAAGCGTGGGCTACATGAGAGGGCAGTGAGGCGGATTAAGAACTAGCTGTGTAACAGGACTCAGAGCATTGTAATTAATGGAGCAGGTCAAGTTGGAGGCCTGGAACCAGTGGTGTCCCCCAGGGGTCAATATTCAGTCCAGTCTTGCTCAACATACACATCAATGACCTGGACAAGGGGACCATGTGTATCTTCACCAAGTTCACTGATGATACCAAATTAGGAGGACTGGCTGACACTCTAGAGAGCTGTACCACCATCCAGCATGACCTGGACATACTGGAGACATGGGCAGAGAAGAATTTAATGAGGTTCAACAAGGGCAAGTGTAGTATCCTGTATCTGGGGAGGAAGAACTCTGGGCACCGATATAGGTTAGGAGCAGACCTGCCAGAAGGCACTTCTGAGTAGAAGGATCTGGGGATCCTGGTAGAGTGTAAACTATCTATCAACCAGCAATGTCCCCTTGTCACCAAGAGGGCCAATGGAATCCTGGGCTGCATAGGGAAGAATGTGGCCAGTAGGTGGAGGGAGGTCACTCTCCCCGCTCCTACTCTGCACTGGTGAGACCACAACTGGAATACTGCCTCCAGTTCTAGGCTCCCCAGTTCAAGAGAGATGGGGAGCTACTGGAGAGAGTCCAGCATAGGGAAACAAAGATGATTAAAGGATTGGAGCATCTCCCATAGGAGGAGAGGCTGAGAGAGCAGGAACTCTAGCCTGGAGAAGAGAAGGCTGAGGGGGGACCTTATTCATGCTTCTAAGTATCTAAAGGGTAGTTTAAAGGAGGATGGAGCTGGACTCTTTTCAGTTTTTCCCAGTGACAAGATGAGGGGCAATGAGCACCAACTGGAACATAGAATCATAGAATGGTTAGAGTTGGAAGGGACCTTAAAGATCATCAAGTTCCAGCTCCCCTGCCATGGGCAGTGACACCTTACACTAGAGCAGGTTGCTCAAAGCCCCATCCAGCCTGGCTTTAAACACTTCCAGGGAAGGGGCATCCATAACTTCCCTGGGCAACCTGTTCCAGCACCTCACCACCCTCACAATAAAGAATTTCTTTCTAGTATCTAATCTAAATCTCCCCTCTTCTTTAAAGAGCCGTTACCCCTTGTCCTGTCACTACTCTTCCTGAATAAAGAGTCCATCTTCAGCTCTCCTGTAGGCTCCCTTCAGATATTGGAAGGCTGCTATAAGGTCTCCCCTGAACCTTCTCTTTTTCAGGCTGAACAAGCCCAGCTCCCTCAGCAGGTCTTCACAGGAAAAGTGCTCCATCCCTCTGATCATCTTTGTGGCCCTCTGCTGGACCCGTTCCAACAGTTCCATGTCCTCTCTATGTTGAGGACTCCAGAGCTGGACACAGTATTCCAGGTGGGGTCTAACGAGCGCAGAGTAGAGGGCTAGCTAGAATCACCTCCTGCAACCTGCTGGCCAGGATGAGGTTGGCTTTCTGGGCTGCCAGTGCACACTGCTGGCTCCTGTCGAGCTTCTCATCTACCATCACTCCCAAGTCCTTCTCCTCAGGGCTGCAACATATGAAGTTCCATTCAAAGATGAGAAAAGCCTTCTTTCTGGTGAGGATGCCAGAGCACTGGAACAGGCTGCCTAGGGAGGTTGTGGAGTCCACTTCTCTGGAGACCTTCAAGAACCGCCTGAGTAACGTGCTCTAGCCAATCCTGCTTTGGCAGGGGAGTTGGACTAGATGATCTCTAGAGGTCCCTTCCAACTCTGACAATTGCGTGATTCCATGATCTTATACTTCCTGAATACTTCCTGAATTAAGCATTATTATACTATTTATTTCTTATAGAGAAGGACAGGTGTTCTGCATCTGAGACAAAATTGCACGCAAAAGTTCAATAGTCAGGCATTAAAGTACAAGAACCTACTAATTTCTCATCTATTTCAGCTGTTTGTATTTATCTGTACGTTATTTAGTGGTCAGAGTTTTAAACATATTTCAAGCTCAGGTGGACACAAAGCAGGGAAAAATCTAGCCCCCAAAAAGACAGTCTAACAAATAGGCTAGAAAAGGGTTATATTACTAGGGAAACCAAACTTAGCAATATGGTGTTATGTGCTACTTCCATAATTAAAGCACTTGTCTCAAATGCCATTCTGTAAATTAAACAAGAATTTCCTACTAGTGTCTATAGACATATGAGAGGTTAATGGCCTAATCTTTACCTAAAACTCAGTGCCAGTTTGCAGCCTCATTGGGTCTACTCACAATGGTATGATTTCAAAGGCTCACAATCAAGGTCAGTATTTTTTCCACAGCAAACAGCAACGGCACCACAAAGAGTTATAATTTCAAACAACTACAGTAATAAAATAATCATCTGACAAAACTCAAAGTGGGGAAAGGATACAGTAACAAGTCTGGATGATAATATTTAGTTTGGCTATTTTGGTCAGTTCTTTAAAGAATAGCCCCTTTGTATTTGGTTTCAACTGTGATTGTACTGCATATCCAACATAAACATTGATGTGATTTGATCACAACTGTACCTTCTCAATGTATTTTGACTGTTTGCATTGGATTTGGAAATTTGGAAATCATAGGAATCTCCCCTGCCAAAGCAGGATTGCCTAGAGCACAATACTCAGGACTGCATCCAGGCAGGTCTTGAAGGTCTCCAGAGAAGTGGACTCCACAACTTCCCTGGGCAGCCTGTTCCAGTGCTCTGTTACCCTTACTGGAAATAAGTTTTTTCTCATACTTGAATGGGGATTTGAATTTGAATTTGGAGATCATAAGAAACAGTTAAAAAGATAAATCTCGTAGGAAAAAGTTCTTGATTCTATTTAATATCTAACCCAGAGGAATCATGTCTGCAAGGTAGTGATACAGAAAGCTCAGTCTGTTTTACCTACTTGCAAATAAGCAGCAAAAAAAAAAAAAGTTTTCAAAGATATTTTGCTATAGTTACTGTTACTTTTCTCCTTTACAGTGCTATTCTATTTAACAATTACATCATCACTGTTACAGTTTGAGTTTGCAGTATAGACTGTGAGTCTAATTTGGCAAGGAAAACAACCTTACTGGAGTGGCCAACAGTGCTGTTTCTGTCAAACCTTTTGAAAAACCCCATTTTGTACCGACACCTTAACTTTTTTTTCAGGTTGATGTTGATTCCACTGCAGCTTCTCTTGCAGAAATTAATTCTGTAAGATATGTATCAGTGCTTTTATATGTATTCTAGTAAGTGAGCAAACTCACAAAATTGTTCATTTTTACATGCAGAGAGTTCCAAACAACAGTGCTGCCTCGTTAATTAATGGATATTGTTGTATCAGAGTTCTTGTTAGAGACTGGCTAATGACAAAGTGTCAACTAATGAATTGATACATTGCAGCTTTTGGACAATACATGAGTTAACTGATTCTGTTGATACTGCCTCAATCATTAAATACATATTTGTAATAAAAAGACTAACAGTCACTGAAAAAAAGCCCTAGAAGAAATAAGGGCAGTCTAATCTAAAATATCAGAAACAGCAGTTATTATCCACCATTTCAAATGAACACTTAATAACCTGGAACTAAATCCCTTCAGGCTCCATTTATGATATGTACACACTTCTGCTGCAGTGATGACAAATGCTCCATTTTCCCAGAACTAATGACCCCTCTATAATATGTACTAGGGGGCTGACAATTGCGTGGAATGAGTCTGTCAACAAACTGACAAAGTGCAGCCATGTTTGAAAAGTTTTATGCCTAAACCACAGGCAAATTTCAGTACTTCCAACACATAATAAGCCACCCTGGAGCAGTATCAAAAATCTGTAGCATGTGTTCGGTCAAAGCAGTTTCTGCATGTGCTTTGTTTATTTTTGGTTTGGTTACTTTTGATCATTACATATAATTAGGATCAATATATAAAAGTAATTAATATGCAACACTTCACTGTGTTCTGACAAAACACTAATGTCTCATGGGATGTTTTACTGCTTTAATTGGTAGATACACCAAAGAATATCCTNGCATCTCTGAAGAAAGTCTCAAAGGAGGTACAGGTACATTTCCACTGCAGGGATTTCGACAGCACTCAGTTAATACATCAGTTAACTATACATAACTATAATTAACACTGCCATTGTATACCCTGGAATCACCAGAGAAAACAGCCAGTCCTGATGACAAGAGCAGCATCTCTCCTAGAAAGATAGTTTTGAAAAGTATAATACTGACTAGCCCAAATACTGCCAGTTTTGAGCCATTGTTTTAAGAAAAGCCAGCAAATTGAGCCAGTAACCTACCTAGTTCTATCAGCATCATCTTCTCTTTTAGGTACCCTCTTACCTGGAATCTTTGGCACTCAGTTGTAAGGGCTCCCATCCAAGAGCAAATTCTCCTGGCTGCCAGTCCTCAATGTACCTTAAGAAAACCTGGTATTTTGGTTGGGAAGTACGCAACAAGACTTCACAGCTAGGGTGCAGGATTTTTGAACAGAGGAGCCTTACGTATAGCAAAGTTTGAATTGTGAAAAATATAGCCTTCTAGCATGAATTCTAGTCAATGTAACTTCTTTAGCTTCTTTAGCTTTGCTCTGACCTGACGTAATTACTACGTGTCCCTGATCTGCAAGCTGTATCACCTAAGCTGCAGAGCAATTCCTCATTGCACAGATATATCTTCTAAGAAGAAACTAGGACTTGAAAAACTTGTCCCAGAAAATTAAATTTCTATAATTGAAAACAAATAGAAATAAAAGCAATCAATTATGCCTTCCGATGCTCCAAATTAATCCAGATGAACATGTTAATTAAAAAGCAACCAAGCTAAAAACATGTATGCAAATTTTACCTGTATGCTATTTTTTCTACCAACATCATATAATCAGTTATAGCTGAAACATCAAAAGCCTTCAGCATGAAGGACTAGAATTGTTAAAAATAAGGTTTTCTGTTCCAAAGGAAATTACATGCAGGCACATTATCCTAAATGCTTCAGAAATTCCAATCTCAAATTTAGGAAAATGTCAGTTTGTAATGCTCCATCTCCGATCTGGAGGCAACATAAACACAATACTCTGTCTCATGGTTTCTTAATGTTTGGTGTTCTGCACAATTACACCTAACTCTTTGCCAGCCATAGGATGAATACATCAGAGAAGAAAATGATGCTCAGGTATATATTGCACTGAGCCAGCACATGCCCCCAGCAGCCTCAGCACACAGGTTCTAGGAAGGTCTAAACATGAAATAAAGCTGCTTCTAGAGTAAAAGATTTTTATTATTTTGTTTTGGTTTTCTGCTGGTTTGGAGAGGGTTTTTTAGGTGGAATGGGCACCTAGCAGAGGTGCAAGGTCAAAGACAAGTCATTCAAGTCCCTGCGATAGCACTGGCATGCTCAGTCTGAAACCAAGTTTTGCCTTCTCCTGCAGTATGCGTTTTACACCTCTGTATTTATGTCACTGTGAGGGTTCTCCACCATCTTCTCCACATGCCAAAGAGGCACACAGACCTGTGCAAGTAGGCCATGCCAGAAGGATGACCACCCAGGGCAGCTGTCTTCACAACTGCCATGCTGCTAGCAGGGCTAAGATCTAAAGATAACTCCAGATCTTCTTTCACAGCCTCCCCCAGCTACTTAAAGCTGTCTTCCAGTTACTACGGTAGGAGCAACAGCTCCCTAGGTCTATGAGCAACAATGTAGGAAGGGGCTCTGAGGACAGCTATCAAGAGACACTCTGACTTTCTCCTCCCTGTCACACTGAAATTGCGTGGGACAGAAGCTGATGGAGAACTGCTGCCTGCTTACATGCCAGTTCCAAATGTAACCTGCCACTACAGCAAAGCAGCCACAGGAAAAGTCCTGCTCAGTGAACATAAGGCAAAGTTGTTTCCTTTTTGTGTTCCCATGTAGCCCAGGAGCAAGAGGAGGAAAGTATAATCAAGTGGGAGTTGGAAGATGAAAATTGAAGTCAATTGAAGGCAGCAATGTCAGTGCACAGTACCCTGCAGACTAACAGGTGCTCTGGAGCCAAACGGAAGATCCAGAAAAGAAAGCTTTTGAACTGTTTTTGTATATTTCTCTAGGCAAATAAAAGACTGTTAAAATGAAAATTTTGAATGTTGCTTTTGAAGTCTGCTTTCTGATGTGTCCTCCTTCCCTATGTTAACATTTCTCAGAATTTACGGTAAAGTTCTTAAAGTCATGCTAATTTTTAAGTCAAGCAGCACAGAAAATCACTTGGTACTGCCAGTCCCTGGGATTCAAACTTCATGGACTATCCTTTCTGAAATCAATCACTAAAAATGCTGCCCTCTTATTGTTCTGGAGTTTCAAGCCTCAGGATGTTGTCCTGCAACTTCACAGGCTTCAAGCACCTTTTGCACCTGAAGTCCCTAAACAGCCCTGAAACATGAGTTTCAGTCTGTCTCCAGCCTTTCAAGGTCTAGAGGCTTTTACTAAAAGAGGTTGAAACATCCTGCAACTGAATTCTAAGAGCTGTCACTGCTGATTATAAGTTAAAATAGTCAAATTATTACATTGCAAACAAACTGACAAAACACTATCTCTTAACAGCCTTTTCGAACCTGAATGATTCAATGATTCCATCCTGCCACAGAAGCAAATTGCTCTACGGGACTACTTTTATCGAAGAGAGGCTTGCACTAGTTTCATCCTCAAGCTCACAAAGTCACAAAAAACAATTGAGCCATTGTAACAACTTAGCTGCTACCAGAAAGATCCTGTCTCCCCTGCCTTGCCCATGCCTCTGCCCCACCTCTTCCACCCTTGGCCACAGGGCTCCACACATCAGTAATTCAAGAGCCTGCCATTGCAAAAACCTACCCGGATTCTTCCTGGGTGAGACTTCTGCTGGGTAAGGGGGATCACTCACTCAGGACAAGCTCCCTGGGCCAGGCACAACGAAACATCACATAAGTGAATTGAGAGTGGACCTGTAGTAGAGAAGTAGTATGTGGCGCATCTTCACATTCAGATTGCCTAATGACAATTGCGTATCTTCACATTCAGATTGCCAAATGACCTCACTAGACTCATTAAATACAGTGCACCCAAATCAAGCAATTTAATTGTGCAAGTAATTAATGCATGTGCAAAAAAAAATTGGAATCAATGGTCTTCGATATCTAGGGCTTCATCCAGAAAGTTCACCTATCACTTCGGTGCCTGTAGCATTGAGAATTGTGCAGGGTGCTTCCAGAACACCTTGGGAGTTCCCCTGGGACGTTGAACCAATGCAGAACACCATTCCTGCTTCCAGCTTTATGGTGCCAAGTGTGAACATGCAGCCATGGTATGTTGCCCCACAGCTTTTTTCATTCAATAATTCATCTGAACTGAGGTCACCTTTTGGCTAACCTTTTCTCCCTGTGGTCCTGGTGAAGCTTTGAGGGTTGACTTAGAAGCACTTGCTTTTGGGGGATTCAGAGACTAGTTCTGTCTACACCTAGCAATGGAGGAAATTCAGCAAATTTGTAAGGAACCTCAATTAAGTGTGCCCCCTTCAAGCTAGCAGGACTTGTGGGGTGTCATAACTTCTAAAAATTCTCTCCTCATTGGCAGTTTCTCAAAGTCCAGCATTTGTGACCTTCAAGTAACACTAGAAGACATAAATTTCTTAGCTAGCAGAGCAAAGGTGCCACAGAAATGAGTAAAATAATAATTCACTTGTGTATGGAGTTACTGAGAGTGCATGAAGAGAGAGAGACAAGGAGAAACACTCATTCTCAGTAGCTTTATGCTTCCTCTAGATAAAATTCAAAAGATAGTTAAGATCCAATTTACAAGGAATTGAGATTTCAATAAAATTTGCATCAAGGGAATAAGTTAAAGCAGAAAGTTATACAGACAGAGCTAAAAGAGAAACCGTGATGGAGGGTAATGAAAACATTTAACATTTTGTCTCCAAAGAGAGGAAGCATCATTAAAAGATGCAGCTCAGCAGTTCTCATGGGGGGAAAAGGGTTTAACACAATATAGTTTAATT
>VZTM01036874.1:0-46033 GCA_013400555.1 Jacana jacana
GCACACTTCCAGATTACGCTGAATGAAATTCAGGCTCAACTGGAACAGCATGATATGCATAATGCCAAGCTCCGTCAGGAAAATATTGAACTGGGGGAAAAACTGAAGAAACTCATTGAGCAGTATGCATTGCGAGAAGAGGTGCTCACGTTACGCTTTTGATGGGGTTCTGTTGGTTACTTGACTGTCAGGATCAGCTAATTCTCTAAAGGGGAGAAAAACCCCAGATACTTTACAGCCATTGTGTGTGTGTGTGTGTGTGTGTATATATATGTATTTTAAATTGTTTTGTACCTCACTACTGTGAAAAATTAAGTTGCTGTTTCACCCCCTTCATGCATTTCCTGTTTGGTTTTGCATATCTGAATTCAAGATGCATTTTAACAAAATTTTGCACAGTGAAAGCAGTCAAGTAGAAATAACTTGTCCAGAGATTGTGCAATCTGTCTTGAGAGGAGGTATTCAGGACTCAGCTGGGCAAAGGGCAAACAACCTGATCAGACTCTGAAGTTGACCCTGGTTTGAGTGGACTAAGCGGCTTCCAGAGGTTACTTCCAACATAAATACGTGTTAATATCTGAAATTCTTCTAAATTATAATTTCACAGTATAACAGGATTGGTTATATGGTTTATTCTCTGTTGTTTGGTATTTGGTTTTGATTGCTAGGGTTGTGGGGGGTTAGCAAGCTTCTTTGTGTATTGGCATAGAATCAAAATAAGCTATCACACTTTAAGAATCTATTGGGACTAGTGTCATGGGAATGACTGTATTTTTAGGGCTAATTGAGCTAGCATTAATTGACACCAGTATGCGAGCTAGCTAGTCTAAACTACAGTAATGGAAAACAGCCAATTCTCCCTGTCAAAGAGAGAACAAAGCTTCAAGGAATTCTACAACTTCTTAGTTGGCATAGGTTTGGAATATAATTTCTCAACTAGTTTTACACTTTTTTTTTGTTTAATTCTTTTTCAAATCGGAGTCAGTTAAAAAGCTTTCTCTAGACTCTTAATTTCCCACCTTTTTGCTTTCATGGAATATTTGTCTCATGGGAAAGAGAAAAGGTAGGAAGCTGCCTTCTGGTACTTTACAGATGGAAGTAAAACTGCAAAATTAAATGACTTGTGGAATTCCATCACCAAATAAATTTGTTGCAAATCCTTGCTCATTTTGATCCTTATTAATGATGAGGACTAGAGTTTTTAGATGTAACCAAGTACAACTAGGATTGGAGGTAGATACAGCAATTTTAGAAGAAAAGTTGCAGACTAGGTTTGTTTTGTTTTGTTTTGCTTTAAATTTTTGGGGGTGTTTTGAATTTTTTGGGGTGTGTTTTGAGTTTTTGAAGTGCCTGGTGGGAAGAGACTTGATGGTGTTGTATCAATTTAATACAATATGCATCTGGCTTTCATGAAAGACATAAACCAAGTAGCTGTAGTAATGTATGACAATAATGGGAAGAAAAAACATGTAAGACAGTCTCTGCTGCTTTTTTTTCTGGATGAAACTTAGAAATAGTGTGCATTTCCCCATACTTGTAAACTTAATTGACCAGCGCATTCTTCCTGTTTGACTAATGTGATTTTCTTTCTTTCTCTAGCATATTGATAAAGTGTTCAAACATAAAGAACTGCAACAGCAACTCGTGGANTTTTTGGGGGTGTTTTGAATTTTTTGGGGTGTGTTTTGAGTTTTTGAAGTGCCTGGTGGGAAGAGACTGATGGTGTTGTATCAATTTAATACAATATGCATCTGGCTTTCATGAAAGACATAAACCAAGTAGCTGTAGTAATGTATGACAATAATGGGAAGAAAAAACATGTAAGACAGTCTCTGCTGCTTTTTTTTCTGGATGAAACTTAGAAATAGTGTGCATTTCCCCATACTTGTAAACTTAATTGACCAGCGCATTCTTCCTGTTTGACTAATGTGATTTTCTTTCTTTCTCTAGCATATTGATAAAGTGTTCAAACATAAAGAACTGCAACAGCAACTCGTGGATGCCAAACTTCAGCAAACTACCCATCTTATTAAAGAAGCAGAAGAAAAACATCAGCGAGAAAGGGAGTTTGTAAGTGAATTCTATTATATTAAGAGAAATAACAAAACGCACCAAGACAGATTTTTCATTATTTAAAGTAAATAAAGCAAACTGTCTGCAGGGACTGTCTTCTGAAAGTTAGGATAGATTTCAACGTGAAGACTGGAGATTCAAGTTTTCTGTATGTGTGTATGATGCCTGCAATATTAATGACTGTATTCACAGGACAGTATTACTACTGTTTGCATTTTCAATGTGCAAATGTGCTGGATATTGTTTAGATTTTTCTTAGACTAGGAAATGTATTAAGCTGAAACACTAAAAGAACTTTATGGTCTAAATAAGCAGAGTAGAGCATGTGGTCTTCTGAACTTTGTGTCCCCAAAATATGCCTGATGTTTTATTTGTATGTTGATAATCAACAATTTACTTGCAGTCTTCCAAGAAGCTAGCTTCCAATTGAAGAGTGGTACTTAAGATTTCTTTTATACTCCTTACGTATCTGTAGCTTACACAGGAAAAGGAAGGCTTTTGCCTAGAATCTTGAAATGATCATTCAGTGTTGGATTTTGGATTGGTTTTCCTATTATTAAAACGTAATTTTGGAATCAAGCTGATGAAAATATCTTCAAAGACGAATCTACAAAATGGTGTCAAATTGAAGCAGAATTGAACTAGTCTGTAAAGGTCTGTAAACAGGTGACTGAAGAAATGATGGTAGGAAAAACAAATTAGAAGTTACAAAATGAGAGTAAATTACAAACAGTTCATTAATGAACTACTCACATAGGTGTAAGCAGTTTAAACTTGCTACTGACATGGAAACATCGACTCATGCTATCAATTAGAAAAATAGCTCAGTAAAAATAATTTCTGCATGCTACTACTTGCTTTGTATAGTGTTTATGAAAGTATGGTATAGTAATGAAAAACCCATGTGAGAAAACTTGGTTGAATGGCCCTTAGGTAATGTTAACCTTTGTTCATTTTTCATCACAAATAAAGTTCTCCACACTGTTCTTAGGAGTACTGTATTAATTTTGTGGCATTTTGCAATTATTTTTTTTTTAGCTGCTAAAAGAAGCTACTGAGTCCAGACACAAATGTGAACAGATGAAGCAACAGGAAGCTCAATTAAAGCAGCAGGTATTTTTTTTTTTTAAATGTAGTGCTTTTCAATACCAGTTGTTCTGCAAAGAAAATGCCAAGAGGTTTGTGATTGTAGTGAACCACATCTTATGATTCATCAGATGCAATATACTACTTGTGAAAAGTATTTGTTTTTTTTTTTCTATAATTAAGTTTTAACTCTAATTTCTAGTTAGTAACTCTAAAGTAGTGAAGTATAAATTGTAAAAACTTGACATTTTGTACTTACTGTTTAATACATATAGAAAATACTGTTACTGGAAGGTGCTAAACACTGAATTGAAGTTAGTAGCCTTTTAAATTAATAGCATTAATATTACAGAGAATAGAATATATGAAAGTTTAAAAATCTATTCATTGAGACTACTTCTTTACCATTCCTTGGCTTCTCTGAAACTGCTTTCTCTCTTCCAAAGGTATTTTTAACTTTTTTCTTTTTTTTTTTAATAGCTGTTCAGAATTAGAGTTGTTCGTTGTGACTGTAAAGAGCTGGGTGGGGATATTTACTTGTGCAGGTTTTGGAATTTGTTTCTTACTATTTCCATCCCATCCTGTTGTGGAGGATTAGGAGCAAGCAATGCCATGTTTATCCTTGTTGTTACTGAGGCTGCCCTGGTTTCAGCTGGGATGCAGTTAATTATTTTTTTTCCCAGTAGCTGCTGTGTTTGAATTTAGTATGAGAATAATTTGATAAAATATATCAGGGTTTAGTTGTTCCTAAGTCCTGATCAAGGACTTTTTCAATGTCCCATAGAAGCTGAGAAGAGAACGTAGCTAGGACAAGCTGTCCAAAGGAATATTCCATACCACAGATGTCATGCTCAGTGGCAGGGGACAGGAATTGGGATCATAACTTAGAACTAGTTGGGCAATTGGTGGTGGTGAGCATCATCAGGTGGTGAGCAGTTGTATTGCATCACTTCTCTTTGTATATCCATTTTACCATTGGTGGTGGTGTTACTTTTGTCTTCTGTAATTGTTCTACTAAACTGTGTATATTTCAACCCATGAGGGCATTTTTCCCTTTCCCCTCCTTTTTTCCCTACCCTACTGGGGGCAGAGGAGTGAGCAACTGGCTATGTGGTCCTAGTTGTCAGCTGAGCTTAAGCTGTGGCAGAGGTTTAGTAACCTAAAACTGAGTGTCTCTGTTCACAATTACTATATTCAAATTGTTTTCATGCTGCTGTGGCGGAGTTTCACCCTCTTCACCCTCCCTTTCCCGCCTTTGGGGGATGGCTGGCAACATAGCCAAAACACTGTCTGGAGCAGGGACCTAGATATTTTGTTCCTGTGAGAATATGACTGTAGGTCAATTATCTTACTCTATAAATAGGGGACAGCCCAAGAGCCTTTTGAGCTTTCCTGTATGGCAGTGGGCTGCATGCCAGGGTCTTCCCTTGAGTGGGAGCTCTCGCTTAAGCTCTGCTCCTCAAGGTTGAGAGATCCCTTGCCCACAGCACGTTCTTGGTAAGTGTTTTTTAGCATGCTAAACTTTGAAATCTTTGCTAAATAATATAAGGGATTGATTGTATGTATATAATCCTTTAGGCATAAACCGTAGACCAAGTCTGGGGCTGGGATTGGATCCCGCTGCACCTAGACTCATCTCTGAGAAGGAGTTCAGAAAGGAAGGGGGAGCCTTTCTGAACCTTGTGACTCAACAGGAGGGAATCCCTGACAGTTCTTTCTGTCCCTGTCCTCTGTGCAGTAAACAATATAGTGTGTTCTGGGCCCCTCAGTTCAAGAAGGACAGGGAACTGCTTGAGAGAGTCCAGGGCAGGGCTACCAAGATGATTAAGGGAGTGGAGCATCTCCCATATGGGGAAAGGCTGAGGGAGTTAGGTCTCTTTAGCTTGGAGAAGGAGACTGAGGGGTGACCTTATTAACATTTATAAATAGGTTAAGGGTGAGTGTCAGGAGGATGGAGCCAGGCTCTTCTCAGTAACATTGAATAATAAGACAAGGGGTAATGGATGCAAGCTGGAACATATAAGATTCCTGTTAAATATGAGGAAAAACTTCTTCACAGTGAGGGTGACTGAACGCTGGAAGGGGCTGCCCAGGGAGGTTGTGGAGTCTCCTTCTCTGGAGATATTCAGAACCCTCCTGGACGCATTCCTGTGTGACCTGATGTAGGTGTTCCTGCTCTGGCAGGGGGATTGGACTAGATGATCTTTCAAGGTCCCTTCCAATCCCTGATATTCTGTGATTCTGTGTGCCTTGCTATCAAATCCTGTAAAATGTCACATTTACTAGTAATTTTGTTGAATCACTGTTTCACCTTAATAAATATTTCACTGCTTCTCTCTTATGAGTGAAGTCAATTACTTGGCCTGAAGTCAATTACTTGGCCTTTAATTACTGAGAGTGGAGAGATGGTCTCCAGGTTTGTGTGCTGTGGTTCCAGGTCACCTGCAGTCATTGGTCATGTGACATGGGCTCAGCATGTAAGGCAAAGGGAAAGTATAGATGATGCTGATACAGCATCTGAGAAGAAGCAGCAGCTATTCCATTTATTTATACCTCTTATTTCTTCGGTTTTGCAAGGGTTTTGTATTGACTCTCCTTGCAAGCTCTATTTCTTGGCCTTTTTTTGCACTTAGTGCACCTAATTCTTTCCCAGATTTTCCAGCTGTTACATATACAATGTATGTGTATGATTGCATTGAACCACACACACATATCCCAGGGTATCCAGTGACTTGGACTCACTGATAGCCAGATTCTCCCAAATACTGTTTTTCTGCAGTTAACCTTTTATGATTTTTTTTTTTCCAAATTATTTACACTTTATCTAAAATCCTACTGCCTTTTTGCTACACTTTTTAAAGGCAACAGTAGGTATGGTTTGTGGTTCCCTGGGGCAAACAGATTTTTATTTTTTTTTTTATTATTTGGTAGAATAAGATGAGCTAGAAAGTTCAGTCACAAAAATTAAAGTCATAATCTACTGTTGACAAAGTAAGCTAATTCCTGTTATGAAATTTCCTCTACTGTTAGAGGAAAATACTATTATTTCTGTGTTCTGAATTGTATTGTCCCACAACCCCCAGTGTAAGAATTGAGGAAACTGATTATTTTTCAGATAGAGTAAGAAGTTCCTAGTAAATATATTCTCAGAACATCAAATGCCAACACTAGTAGTATAAGTTGTTTTAATAAGAAGCATCATCTAATATATGTTTTCTGGAAAAACTACAATAATTAACATATTTTGCAATCCCTTCTTGGTTTACCTTGTCTTGCTGGACAGGAAAATTTTCTGTCCTTGAGCATTAATGCCCTTCACTTGTTAAAATGTAAGGTTTTTCACTATTAAATTAATTCCTTGTCAGTGTTCTCTTCTCATGATTTTTGATCACTAGGCAGATTTCGTAGGTTGTAAATGTGCAGTTTGATTTCTGGATTCAATCATGTTTATTTTGTCTCAGCCTTGTTAGCTTTAGCTGGTTAAGGTGGAAAGGTAGGTCTTTTCTAAGTTGAATTTCACTGACCATGTGACTGCTGAATTTCCTGTATATTAAGTCAACAGGTGTTTGGGGTTGTTTGCTTTTTTTTTAATGTGGAAGCAAAAATGAGATCGTGAGGAACTGTGCTGTCTTCCAACATCTTGTTAACCATAGAATATAATTTTCTTTAGAATATATTACTGTTCCATAAACATAGAATTCTCATATATAATTTGAGTAGCGTGTTTTCAGATAAGTTCTGAATGCTTCTCAAATTAAAATGGTAGGATAGTATTAAAAAACTTCACCTGCTACTTTAATTTTTCCCTTGTACCTTAATGTTTTTGTATTTGTATGCGGCTGTTCAGATCAATGTTCCTGCCTCTTTACCAACAGCTTTCTCTTTACATGGATAAGTTTGAAGAATTCCAGACCACCATGGCAAAAAGTAATGAACTCTTTACAACCTTCAGGCAAGAAATGGAGAAGGTACTTACAGGATTACTTAAAGCTTCATAAAAAGTAATTTAAAAATGCGTTCTCTGTGGGACGCATTTTAGATTTTATAAGTGTTTGCCTTCTGAAAATATATGGAGTATTTTGATGTTTAATTTGGATCATAAGACAGGGAGTAAGAACCTGTCATTATGGAAGAGAAACACAAATTTTTTTCTTGTTTTTGAAATACTTGCCTGATATCTGAATCCCCATGTCAGGGTTTTATCAGAGCCATACAATACTTCTGTGTCTTTTTGGCTGTGCTTGTGTTATTTTCCTGGAGCTTTTTATTAGTTGTACTTGGAGGTTGCTAGTCTGTTTCTTTTAACAATCAATCTTGTTCTCTTTGAATGCAGGACCTGTATTTGTGGGGTTGATTTTGTGCAGAAAGGCTTTCTGTAAAATAACTTGTTCCAACCGGACTTGGAAAGTTACAGCAGTACTTTCCAAGTGTTGCAACTCAAGCCACAAAATTGTGTTCTATTTATCTTTTGCAGATGACGAAGAAGATTAAGAAACTGGAAAAGGAAACCATAGTGTGGCGTACAAAATGGGAAAACAACAACAAGGCTCTTCTGCAAATGGCTGAAGAGGTAACTATCTGTTTAAACAGCATTATGGCTAAGCTAGAGTCTGTGTCCTGGAGAACGTCACACAGGTTTTCAGTTTCAGAGAACTGGAAATAATACACAGTAGCCTCTTCCTGGATTGTCTGCTTTCTGTTTTCTGTTTCTGTGGAAATGGTACTGTTCTCCTCAGACCTGGAAAATAAGAAGCTGCTATATAAACCTGAAGTCATGACGCACAAAAAGCTCAGCCTCATCTTTCCCTGCTTACTCTTTAATTGGTGCAGTGATGTGTATGAAGTCATACAAGCCGAATGAATTGAGCGTATTTAAAGACGCTGAGCAAAGTTCAGTTCGTGCTGCAATAGAAATCTATTCTAAATATACAAGACTGACGTGAAGGAAATCCCCTGTGCGTAAGGCATCAGTTACTTCCCTGCAGTGCTGCTGCTTTGAGGTCATGAGGTGCCATTACTTCATTGTAGTCCAGCAGGAATGGAGCCAAACCCATTTTTCACACAAGCTACACAGTTTTGCTTCCACTGTCTGTTGTATAGTTAAGCATACCAGGTGTGATTCTCCTAAACCACGTGCTAGGTTATAGAGGTTCTGCTATAGCACTGCTTTATCTTCCATAACCAGCTCCTTACAAGACCAGAGAGTGCCCCGAGTGTGGTACCTTCTGACCTGGATTCTGCTGCTGCATTTCAGATTTGCCACTTCTGTGCCCTTCTGCTGCCTGTAGTTGCTGTTACTTGGATTTTAATTGACTGCTTTACAGGACTTTATGTCGGGATCCTCACTTATGGTTAGCATTTTATAGTTCTTATTGCTTGTTTCTGTAGGTGCCTGTTGCCACTCCAGGTTAGACAGACCATCTGAAGTGTAGTGGTCAGGTACGCCTGGCAAATGTGCTCTAGTGCAGCTGGAATGTGACCTACTAGATTAATTAAGACTTAACATTCAGGATTAAATAGTGGTGAATCTTTAAAATTAAAAAGAAATAATAATCAGTTGGATCACAGAGCTTTTATTTTCTTTTGTCCTTCAGAAAACAGTAAGAGATAAAGAATACAAGGGCTTTCAAATAAAACTGGAGCGTTTGGAGAAGCTGTGCAGGGCTCTTCAGACAGAAAGGAACGAGCTGAATGAGAAGGTGGAAGTCCTTAAGGAGCAGGTTTCTCTCAGAGAAGCAGATGTGGATCTAGCTGTGCAGGTGTTGCAGTCCTGCACGCTCAATTTCCACGAGGAGCTGGGAACTCCCACTGACACGGAACCAGGAATCCAACCCGATGTAGAACCACGTGTGGCAGATAATTCTGAAAAGACTGTCTCGACAAGTCCTGTTCCTGGCACTGAATCTGTAGACTAAAATGAAGTGTAAACACTGTATTGAGAGATATATTTTGTGTATAACTTTCTCTGTTGGTGGTAACTATTTGGTTTTGTGGTGAAAATTTTCTTACTTTTTCTACCATATCTGTATTTTCTTAGAACTACTGGACTTATGTGGTACAGGAAGCTGCATAGCAGCTTCAAATAGCTTAAACTATAAATTTTCCACAACTGTGTTGCACATCTGCCTCATTTTTTTAAAAGAAAATATTTTTCAATAAAAGGATGCATGTGCATTTCTTCCCCACAACACAGATCACTGTCATGGAAGACCGTGTACAGATACAACCTTGTTCCGGGGAAAGTAGTGACACCGTGTCACTTCATGGGTTTAAAGAACAGCCTTTGGGTTTTGGTCATTGATTTGGCACCCACTATTCTACAGCTTACCGATTCCTCGAGTAAATGAATCTACATAAGGATGTTTAATGGCCAGTAAAAGTCAGCTTTCCCCTCTAGTCTCTTTTCATATGTATGAATCCAAAAGTAAAGGTCCAGAATATAGTAAAAGATATGTTTTAAAGGGTTTTATGTACTTTGTGGTATGAAAAAAGACAGCTTTGAAATACATTCATTTGCAGCTGGTGAAACAGGGTGTACAACTTCTTGCAGACTTCTCAGGGTTGTGTTGTAAAGGTTAGTTTGGACTGTTTGCCCTACCTGTGAACACGTTAAATATAAATGTGTGAGAAAATGTACAGCAACGTTACCGAGTGGAATTTTGCAGTTGTGTAGCCCGTTGCACAAACATTGGTCACGTTCTTCCCTCTTGGCTGCAGCCTGTCCCCTCACCTGGTGACCCTGACTGGAGGAATCCGTTACTGTCTAGACAAATGCCTGGATTATGCTGAAGGGCTGGAAAATGAGACATTGACTGCTGTAGGTGTGGAAGACCCGAGCGTGTGGCGTGTGGGCTTTCTCTCATAGCCTGGTACGCAGCGTATTTAAGCGTTAGTTAAGCATATAGTGGTTGTAACCGAAGGTGTAGATTCAAATACTTAAAGTACAACGTGGAATTTCTTGCACGCTCAGCCTCGGCTGTACCAGTCGGCAGAGTGCCTCTTCCCAGTTAAGTTATCCGGTAAAGATGGTACTTTGAATTTGTACAGTAACATACCACAAGCAAAAGCTCCCTTGTTAACCATAAACCATATAGTCTTTTCCTAGAAAACTTGATATCTGCGGTTTGACTTCTTTTCCTGAGAGAAACTAGGACCAATGCTTACTTTTTTTTGGCAAGACAATGCGTGAAATAAGGACAAGCTCCCCTTAATTTTAGTTCCCATGTACTTACTTTTCTGGTTTGGGTTGCTGTCATTTTAAGAAATACAAACGTGTAGCCTTTTCTGGTACTTAAAAGTTCTTTGCACTTACTTGGAGGGGATTTCTGAATGGAGCACATCTCTCAATGAGCTTCCCACCCTCATTGCCCTTGACAGTTTAGTGGCTGAATTACTTGAATGTTCAGGCTGCAGCTGATGCAGCTCCTGATCCTTTTCCTGTAGTAATGTACATTGAGATAATGTAGCTGTCTCTGAAAGAGAAGTAAGGCCCTGTAAGGCCTGATCAACGTGTTGTAGCTCGTTCTGCTTTGAGAGGAACTGTGCAAAGCTGACCCTGCTGAGATGGTGGAGCAGAGGGGGAAAGCTGGCCACCGTTCTCCCGGGTTCATGCAGGTTCTGTGTTTGTGGTCCAAGGGCAATGAAGGGCTGAAAAGGCGGCAGCAATGAGCAGTAGTCGGTCAGGCTCGACTCAGAGCAGCTTTGAAGTGTTAATCGTGCTAACCATTATGGTATAAAAAAAAAAATACTGGAAAGAAGTATTTCAGACTTGCTTTTCAAATGACTTGCTTTATAGAATCAAACTGTTTAAAAAAAAAAAAAATAAATTGTTGTGAGAAACTGGTTTGTCAGCTAACACTAAGCATGAAGTAATTTTCCTGAGGAAAAGTGACAAACTGTGTATCTGATGCAGCGCGCCCTTGGCAAGGTAGGACATGCAGTTTTCTATTTTTACAATTCATTATTTGGACATTTGTATCTTTAACAATCCTTTCTATAGTGCTTGTTCTATATGGAGGCAAGAGTGACTTTTTGGACCCTGCTGCGAGAGAAGGGTGTGTTTCTTAAAGGGCTTTTAGAGATGTGACAGATGTATAGAACAGCAATACAAATATATTTGCTACTGACTTACTGTGTAAATGAAGCAGAAGGCCCCAAGTGAAAGGGTTTTAAATTGGGGATATCTCTTACTCTTTCCTACCCTTAATGTACCCGTATCCTATCGGTTTATCTGGCCAAGGTGAGCTATACTTTGCTTCCTGAAACCAGTCAATACAGTTTTATGCATTGCTTCAAGAGTGGTGGTTGGGGTTTTTTTTTAAAAAAAAAACAAAACCCAAACAACCAAAAAACCCAAACAAAAGAAACCAACCCAATTCCTCTAAGGGATAAGCTCAGCACTCTAACCCATCTGCCATACAGCAGGCTCTTGCACTGCCAGTCTGCAGCCAAAGTGGCTCCAGTAGGGTTTTTAAGTAAACTGGCATGAATGCCTTTCTCCCGCTACCACGGGCTCTTTAGCCTGGGCTGCAAACGGAGGCAGCCTGAACTCAGTATGTCTAATCGTCAAAACTCTGGGGCCAAATTGACAGTTTCACCACAATTAAGCTGCAAAAACCTGAATGGTATGTGATGCAAGACCCAAATAGGTGTCTCCGTACGCCAGTAAGGTAGGGCTGTATTCTCTGACGTTTTGTCCTTCCTTTCATTACACCTGGTTCTGTTACAGTTCAATTCTCAGGTGTTGCAGAAAATCTACCTCTTTGGACTGTAGATGGAAATAACTGTGAAAAAAAAAAAGTGATGCAGAAATCTAGTTTGTGCTAAACACACTGCTTTATTTTTACAACCCATGTCTGCTTTCATGACGGAAAATTCTAAATGAACAGGCAGTTTTTTGTTTTGCTTTTCAAAAACATTTTGTAGAGATTTTTCACTAATGTGAATCTGAAAATTTTATCTACTCGATTCTGTATAGATTAAGTAAATAAGGTATGCTTAATATATCGGACTCTGAGTTTTTCTTTAACCTCATCCTCGTGCCTTCTAACTGGATCTGTAGAGCTCGTGTGTGTTTGAACACCCAACGGTGAAAATCAAAAGATGTGAAATGGGAGTGCAAGCGTATTGTTCCCAGTGGGATGCCCTAAGAAGGGGTGCTGTGAGAATGGTCATGGTGTGATGGCTTGCGTGTTACTGGGGGGGGCCAGTACAAGCTACACAGGCAGCTTGTGGCAAGAGAAGTGTTGCGCCTGCTACACTCGCTCTGCAGGCTGCGGTTTGGGGGCACAGTAAGGTTTCGAGCCACAAAGAGCAGGAGCTCTGGCTGAAGCTGTGGCTGACAGCTTTGAATTCTGCTTGTGCCTTCCAGCTCCAAAAATGGATCTGCCATAGTTCAGTTGGGCAGCGTGGAAAAAAAATGTGGGGTTTTCCCTTAAAAATCAGGTTGTCTGGCAACTTCATCAAGTGCTCCCTGTTCTGTCATACAACGTGGGGTCAGTTGTTGCTCATGTAGAGTCTCTCCCGGTTTCCTAATAACACTGTGTTTTGTTTGCCTTCTCGGCACATTCCCTAACACTTGGCAACTTCCCTGAATCTGAGAACTGGGTTTGAGTTTGGTTTCCCTTTACATACACTTTTTTTCTAGGTAGCACATGGAATTTTTCACAGCAATATACTACGATGTGCTCTGGGAGTCTTTGAAGATGGTATTAAGCATTGGAATGGTTAACATTCCAATGCCCGGGAAGTGGTTGAGGCACCATCCCTGGAGGTATTTAAAAGACAGGTTGACATAGTGCTCAGTAACATGTTTGGTTTTTTTTATTGGAGTTGGGTTGATGGTTGGATTAGATGATCTTAAAGGTTTTAACTTAGACCATTCTAGGAATTATTTTTTTGTTTAAAAAAAAATCCATAAATGGTTGACTTGCTTGAAGGTACCCATTTCACAGGAGCTGAGCAATGTAGCTCCTACCCCTGAGACTTTTCTAGAGCTGTGTATTTTGGATACCTGAGTGCATTCCCAGGTCTTGGTTGCCATCCTTGCTGTACTTGTTTGCTTGGGGAGACTTGTCTCCACTAAAGGTGCTGCCTCTGCCCCTATATAAACGTCTCTACTATTTCTGTTCTTTCCTACTGTGGATTCTCTAGGGGTCTCCTAGACTTGGTCCCTCTCAGCCGGGTTGTATTTCCCGTAGGCATCTGGTAGGTTGATACAGAGTCAAATCTACTGCTAGTAGTCCCGTGGATCTCCCCAGTCTTCCCAAACTCCTTATAAAAACTGGGTTTGCTAGAGAGAAAGTTGGTTATACATCGCACTAATAGCTGAGGAAGGTTGCTATTTATTAAAGGTGGGTTTGTTTGGTTTTTTGGTGGGTTTTTTTTTCTGTTGGGTGCCAAGTCTCTTCTGTTAACTTACACGCACACACATGTCTACACATTTGAGGCCACGCTTGCAGAGTAGCTCTGATGTAAGAACCTCTTTCACCAGCTGCATTCCCAGCCCTTCAGCCCATTGCTGCTAGGGCTTTATCTCCCTGACAGGTGGGCAAGTGTTGTTGATGTACTTGAAAAAGATACCTGCTCTTAGGCCTTTAGTAAGTCATTCCTCACCGGTACCTTCTTTGCTCCTTTCTGCATATATATGTATCTTTTGTCTTACATTTACATTTCCCGATATCTACCTTTTTCCTCTTGTTTAGACCCCTCTTCTTGAACAAAGGATGTATTTTCTTCTAACAGCCTAACTCGATCTCCTCTAGCTGTGCTGGCTTTTATTGATCTTGCTGATTCTGGCACCCATCTAGCCTAAACCTTGAAGTAATTTAAGACTATTGTGCTACTTGCAAAGGCTTTAAGTTCCTTTAAACTGTTTGTTATCTTCCAGCTTTGAGGTTGCGTGGTATTTTGGATTTCCTGCTCAGACAAGGGTCTGGGGTTTGCCTACCTTACGGACTGTGACAGCTGAGTCTTGAAGCAGGTGCAATTGTCCATAATTCAAGACTATGACAAGAATATGGTTCCTAAAGCTCTGCTTCAAGAAAGTTATCACTTCCGGCATCTAAAAATTTAAATACCTGTTACAACTTGTGATATTTGCTCAAGGTGAGGAACTGAATTCAAGTTATGCATTTTTAACCTTATTTTAACCGCAGCCATGTAACAGACATTCCATACTGGTGGAGTTCCCTGTCACTTCCACTAACTTTGTCCTGGTGTTAAGAATCAAAATAGCAGTCTCTGTTCTGCCAAATCTGAGAGATATTACTGGCATTTAATCCATGTAATTTGTCGGGCTCGGGGTGCTTTGGTTAGGTTTTTTTATCCCCTACCAGCATTCATACAAAGCCCTCTGATCTTGGTCAGAAGTGCCTATTTTAGAACTCCTGCTCATCAAAGCTTTTGCTGGCTTTGACTGCGCTTCTGCTATTTCCTGCCAGAAGGTCATTGCTCTGCTTCTAACCCTTTTCTCGGGGTTGCAGTTTTTATGCAGGCTTGATATTTAAATGTCTTCTAAAATATTTTGGTATTGATTACCCTTACCCACTACCATCTCCTCACACAGATACTTCTGTCATTCAAGCTCAGAGGAGCTGGTGGTGTGAGCCGTCACGTGCTTAGAGAAGAAAACAGTGGGGGGGACAATCTGTGATGCACACCAGTAACGCCCATTGGCCTTATGAGTAATGAACCACCAGTACAACGTGGGTCTGGGGCTGTGCAAGAGTGCTGCTCTCCAGCTACTGCTCCTCTCAAGAGCTCAAGGGGCTGCAGATTTTGTCATTCACCTTCTGGAAACACAAGTCTGTTAAAATAAAAGAGCAGCTTTTCAATGTAGTTTATAGTTCCCTGGCCATTCACGGTTTATTTCAGTACAAAGATGGAAGGATTTAGATGTCCTTGGTGCAGGCCCAAAACCTTAGAGAGAAGATACCCTTTACGCTGCAAGGTTGCACCAAGTATGTAGATGTTGAGAACAAATGAGGAAACTGTCAATTTTTTTGCTTAAAATTACCTTCTGTAGTTTTTGTTACTCCTGCATTTCTCAAAATAACTAATGCCAAAAAAAAAGAAAAAGGCAGCTCTCAAAGCTCTGTATGTAGCTCCCTCTAAAGGCGAAGGGATGGAAAGCTTGCTCTTTTTCTTAACTCTCCCAGGCACCTACCAATCTGCAGGAGTAACTTACTCAATGAAGGATGCTCCAGAAGTACACCAACTATTGTTTAATGCAAGTAATAAAGAAGTATCTTGCTGTAGCCATTGTTCAGGCTGACTATTTTACAGGTTTTGGGGTTTTTTTAAACTTTGAAGTCTATTATTTTTACTACCAGCTGCAGCACAGATGCGGTATCTACTTACTGGGGAGGTCACCGGTTTATAAAATCAAAATATTAAGGCAGTCAGATAGACAAAAAGAGGCTTAAAAATGATGGCCTTCCACTGTTTCACAAACATTCTCCTCAGGTAATCAGAAAACGTCTAGGACTTGCAAGTTACAAAACATAATGGTCCCATAGTAGTGCATTCTTATTCAGTAACCAAAGGTTTAAATAAGACAGATGGAAGCCAACTCTTAAATTAAATGCTGGCCCTGGGACCTGGCTGTGGGACCAAGCTGTCCCAGAGCTACCAAAGCCAGTCGTGTGTGAGGTTGCCCCTACTGAAGGAAGGTATGTATGTACACACATACTGCGAAAGACAATTCAGATTTGGGGCAATAAGTACAGAGGCTGTATTTACTGGAGCACTTTGAACTGCAGGTATATTAAAGCTAATGAAATTATGCTCCCTTGTTCTGTAATAAATTAGCCCATCCTTTCAGCTGTATGAGAATAGGTGCTGAGTGCATCCCTAAACCCTAGCTCCCCTGCCTCTTCCGTGCTCCACAGGGAAGCAGCAGGGCATGTTGAAGATAGCCATCAGTGACCCAGGAGAGCTTCCAGCATGAAGCTCATGGTATTTCAGGGAAGGAAATGAAGAACACTGACAAACATTTTAAAAGACAGCTGTGTCTGTACAATAGCATTGTATCAGCACTAAGGTTTCTCTTGCCAGTATGCAACCAGTCAATCAGGTGGTTGCTATGACTGTGCAACAGTTTAGCTTTATCCAGTTAATCAGGATGCAAACCAAGGTCATTAAAAAACCAGAATGGCTTTAGCCTGTTATGAGTGGCTGAGTAGCAACCTGGCTGGGCCTTGCCAGACACAGCGGAGCTTGGGCAGGCATCCTGCAGGAGACCCTGTTTCCAACAGGAACAAATTCAGAGAATATGAAGTAAAACTCAGAGGGACAGTCTATCACGAGGGTCTCTGAGTCTCCAGCTTCCTGAGGGGATGCGAGATGTTTCGGGACAGGAACTGCTAGCCCAGCAGCTGCACCAGCTACCTCAGGCCTTCAGCAGCAGATCCCCCTGCATCAGTTGGTCAAACCAAACCCACACCCAGCCAACGTCCTCATTTCTTTTTCTGGATACAGCACTTTAGTGTTTTTACATCCCTGAATGCCATAGACTGAAGCAGGTTAATCAGCCAGTGGCCTAGCTGTCCTTCAGCAGCTTTCATGCTCTTGAGCACATAACCTCCAGCTGCCACCCACCTGTTACACACTGACACCATCTCCGACTGCCACAGCAATACTCGAGCGCTTTTGTACCTACCCACACCACTTTTCGAGGAACCGGTCTGGAACGAGGTGTGGAAAGAGACACATCTAAGCATGATGACCCAGTGCCTACAAGGCAGGGTGTCCTGGTAACAGCAGGCAGGGAATTAAGAGCAAACAGCGTGAGAAGAGAGCTGTGATTAGCAGTTCACCTCTCCTTCCCCTCCGTCATCTCGCGAGTGAGGCAGTAAGGAAAATAAACAGCCCAACCAGAACAGACACACGAAGCTGAACTCGCCCATCCCATCCTAGGAGTGACTTGAACTGCAGGGGCTGGTGGGAGGCAGCCAGTAGGTCTCCTCAAAGTAAGCCCTGAGGAGCACCAGCAGCAGGAGGGGTCATCTAATAGCCCCCAGCCATACCCGTGCCAGGAAGAATGCACTTTTGTTTCTCCAGTAACAATCAATCCCTTGGGCCGTTGAGGTCTTCATTTCCTGCTTTTTCAAGAGCTGCAAATGTCAAAGTGAGTATCAAAGGGAAGTAGGACCTGACCAAAACCCATCCCAGAGTTCAGGGTGTTTAACACTTACCCTTTGCTGCCACTCACAAATTAAACTGGCATCCAGAGCAGCTGGAGCTCCCCCTAGAAATCACTGCAGGGGCCTCCCAGTCACGCAAGGAAAACCACTGGCCTGCTTACACCCACCAGGACTTTGGCAACAGATGTTGACTCTTTTAGCAGAATGACCATTAGCCGAATGGCAAAGCTGGCAACACCTTTGCTCTCCACCTTCACTGCCTTTCCCTCACAGCACCAGCATGGGGATTTATCTCCTGTAGATGATGACCAGAGGGTGCGTGCTGGAAGGAAGTTGGTCCTTTCAGTGACACAGAGGTAAGCACCGTCCTGAGGAACAGAATGCTGAACCACAAGACGTCCAGAGTCAAGTTCCAGTTAGCAACTGCCACCTCTGTCCTGGGAAGCCCAACAGCTTCTCACCCAGAACATGAAGTGAGCTAAATCGAAACCCTAACCATTCAACTCTCGCTCCTAAAACACATAAGCATTTGCCTCAAGTGGCAGCTTCACATTTGTGAGGGGTGGAGCAGTGTGCTGACCGCAACCAGCAGCTAAGCATGGACACAGCTCCTCATTCACACCCTGTCTTGGCAGGGCAGGGCAGGGCAGGGGAGAGAATAGGAACAATAAAAAGTCTTAGAGGTAGGAATGAAACACAGCTTAACAGGTGGGTGAAGCAGTAAAAAGAAATTAAAATTCATTGGCCACCTCCCAGCAGCAGGTGAATGCTCTGCCAGCCTCCAAGCAACAGCCACCATGGAAGATCCCCTTCTTCCTCAATCCCCTTTTTTATTGCTGAGCACAACATAGTAAAGAATACCCCCCCTTTGGCCAGTTTGGGTCAGCTATCCCAGCTGTGTGCCCCGACCCCCATCTTGGCCACCCCATGCTGTGCGAGCGCTGCTCAGCAACAGCCAAAGCACAGGTGAGTTATCAACACCTTTCTAGCCGTAACCCAAAACATGGCACCGTATCTGCTTCTTGGATGGAAGCAAACTCCATTCCAGCCAGAGCCAGCACAGGTAGCCCAAGGCACGCAGCTCCAGCCCAGTAACCTACTAACTTGTTAGAGTCAAGAGAAGAGAAAGTTGCACATCTGGGGAAGTAGTATTTTCAACATCACAAACCCACCCTGTCAATACCAGTCACCAAAGTCTTCTATTTTTTTTCCAGTTTGAGCAGAACAATAAGGACAGCCAAGTCCTTTAAATGAGGCCTGTCTTAAGGAACTGAAAGCTTTCATTTAATCTCCAGTTAGACACCAACTTAGATTCGTCTGACTGCCATCTCCCAAGGCGATCCATGACTTGTCTGTAGAACTAGGATAAACATGGAGGTATTTTACCTCTACACAGTTCCCGTTCTCCAGCTTCTCTGGCCACCTCAGATTTAGAAGCAAACTGTATGCTGGTCTTGTATTTGTTTAGCTAATGAATGCATTTTAGACACCTGCTGATTGCCTCACTTCGGTTTCATAACAACAACAAGCAGCTGTATACAGGAGGCCTCTAACTAAACACAGGTGACACCAATTCAGGGAGACATGAATGTCCACATTGCCATCTTCGCACCCGAGACAAGAGAAGGTAAAGGACAGCGCTTCCACCACCACTCCAAAAAAAACCCACCCCAAACCCAAACTCAACAGTTACTCAAGTCTGCTCAAGATTTAAACTGGAACTTCACAGCAGCCTGACTGGTCATCCCCAAGTACTCCCCAAACCTCTTTCTATACCCATTCTGTTTGTGAACGATCCAAGTTCTCTATCCCAAGTTTTTCTGCATCAAGACAACTCTCATCTCCCCACACCTTTACCTGGGGGGTAAGTTATAAACTAAAAACTACACAGCTTCATTACCATACAGGAATTAAATTATATTCAGCAGACAACAATTAAACACACCAAACAGTTTTTTAATAAACTTTATTTATGCGAAGCCAATCCAAAAAAAGTGTTGTGTAAAAGTGAAAAGCTCTTTTTACATAGTAATAAAAAACTGGGGTTGGGTTTTTTTTTTTTTTTTTTGCACATCCTTAGTGTGGGAAGAGTGAGGATTTGACTGTTTTATTTACAGGAACCCACTAAGTTTGTTTAAAAATATAGACATAATAATTAAGTCATTCTTATTTTCTCTAGAAGCTAATTGCTGTACAGTGTACAATAGCTCAAAGTGCCCAAATAACCCAGGGCAGCCCATCATAACTTGACTATACAACCTTCTCGTGCCCAATTAAGAACATCCTCCTCATGATGTAAGGCTTTTGCCCAGTGCTTGGGGTTTCGTTGGGTTGGGGTGTTGTTTCTTTTTTTTTTAAAAAACTGGGGGCAGGGGGCGGCTTTATTTTTCCTTACATGTATACAGTAGTCAAATTATATTACTATGTTACACCCAGTATGTCTTTAAAGAAGAGAAGTTATGTTCCTTGACCCTCCAGTTCAGTTGCTGCTATATCTGGTTCTTCATCATTATAAATGTTCTCTGCCTAAAGACACAAAGTATCACAAGTAGCAGACACAATCACTTTTTTATATGAAGTATAAAAGATTATTTAAAAGAAACATGATAATACCAAGAAGGCACAGCCATCATCCCCTCCTCAGAGGGACCCTCTCCCTGCCTTTCCTTAAAGGGCAGCCAAACTTAGGACTGCATATAGAGTGGCTAAGGCTTCAGCAGTTGTCTTCTCCTGTTGTTTCAGTTCAGCAGGAGAAGCCTTAGCTATTGATTCCTTAGCATGAATATTTAGTTGCTGGGACTTGTCTCAACCTCAGTCTGAACACACAACCCAAGTTAAAGAACAGGTATTAAAACCTGAAATCCAGCCTTGTGACACACACTTCAGTCTGTTACGCTTTTGAACTTGTTATTCCCAAGTGATTTTATTCCACGTTTCTAAGATGTAAAATATGAACTAACTGGACAGTTAAAAGGCATCTTGCTTCACAGTCAGCATGCAAGGGCAAAAGAATAAAGAAGAGTAAGTCTTGGTTAGTACTGGATATAAGTTTACAACTGCCAGATTTATTCTGACTATTAACTAGTACCTGAGGCTTGGAGCCAAGAATAAGCTAGCAGTCGCTAAGCAGATTGCTTTAGTCTTTGTTTCCTTTTGAAAGCCTTACTTTCCAATCTAATTGGGGAAGAAAACACAAGCCTCCCCAAGAAGAACAAACCATTTCAGTTGTATTTATGCAACAAGCTTCTGAGCAACTCAAGAGCTGCTGTGACACTCACCATTTGCCATATCTGCATGATGTTGTCCTCCGATACAGAACAGATTACCCACGGCTCATTAGGATTCCAACTGAAGTCTGAAATTTTGGCAGTGTGTCCTCCGTGAATAAACTGTTAAAAAAAGAGTCACAGGCTTCAGTCATAAGCCATTTCATCTCTAGAGAGAGAAGTCTGTTCAAATCCAAGATTCAGAAGCTAAACTCATCACGCTGATGACTACACACAGAAGAAAAGCTTGCTACTAGCGAGTCACAACACAGACATAAAGAAGGCGTGTGTGAAACAACACGCGCTGGTCGTTGCTTACAGGCAAGGATGGAATTGCTGAGATGGCATTTAAGCCAACAGCTCATCTTATTACAGCAGCTGGCATCCTCAGAACGGTGCTACTTCACACAAGGCCGGCCTGTGAAATCCAGCCACAGGTCATACCCAAGACCTCATCTGAGTAGACGAGCACTTACATGGTTATGCAGGGAAGGAGGAAACAAGACAAAAAATATTTCTAATTGTTTCCCAAAGAAGCAAAAAAACACAACCCCATACGCCTTTGGACTTCCTGCGTCAGTAAGGTCAGTTATTTGGGACCTAACTGGTCTAATGCAAGGTAAATCATCCAAGGTCTTAGCTTTATACACATTTAGGTATAAGTATAGACAAGCAGATGGCCAAACTGTAGATATGTTCAACAATAAAGATGTGTAAGTTATGTCCCCCAGCAGCTTTGGGGAAAAAAAAATAATAAAAAATTATCACTGCCTTCAGAACTGAACAGAGGAAGCCTACTGCCAAGTGAGAGCAACAGACTGAAAACTGGAGAGGAGGAAAAGATTTAAGAACTGCTGCAGTTTTAGGAGCAGAGTCCTAAGGCATCGTACTGCCACACAGCATGTCAGCAGACTGAAAGCTGAACAAAAGCATACCAGCAGCTCAGGAGGTCCATCTTCTGCATCCTCTGCAGACTGCTCTTCTCCAATTTTACTGTAAGAGAGTAGTTTATACCTTTTATTGTAATGAAAATCACATCCTGCATCTGCTGAACAGTTCCTAGCCTTTGTTTCCAGCATTTGCTTTTGCCACTGTTTTTTTCTCGCTGTTAAACAACCATAAGCCTCAGGTATAAAGTCAGCTGTTTGGCATTAGCACTCCTGAAACAGAATCTAACTTGTGAAGAACATAGAGGCTGAAATCACTTACTACTAAAGGCAACAGAAAGCAATTCTATCATTAAGAAACCCTTGCAGAGAAGTATCATTACAAGTACTGCACTGCTTCTACTGTATAGCCAGAAGACCAGGTTCAAGTTAAGCAAGCAAGGAAGGCTGCAGAACAGCACAACTGTAGTCAACCAAATAAAGCAGCTCTGCAGCTTTTTTTAAAGCAAACCAAACCACAAAACCTCTCTGTTCATGCACACTAGAAGGAAGTGTTCTTTACCTCAGATCCCATACATTAAGCCGACGATCAGTGCCGCTTGAAGCGAGAATCGTTTCGTTATGAGGAGACCAGTGAACCTATTGAAAGAAAACAACCTGACTGGAGCAAAAGTTACTGGTTTCTAAAAGCATATCCTAGGAAACCTGTCACCAGCACCCAGCCAATCATTTTCAACAGCTATACTCAATACAGCAGTTTCTTCCAGCATAAAGGATACCCTATAGCTCAGAGGGCTTTAGTCTTAAGATTTCTCAAGTTGAACAGCCAACATTATTCCACTGTTACAGATCCACCATACCACGAAATTTAATTGTCTAAAATTCACTGTTACTTGCACCTACTAAATAGGCAGAGTTCACAATATTAGATTTGAACCAAAGTCCTCTCTACAGCAGGACATTTTAGAGAAACCTTCTACCTGCACTGAAGGTACTTGCCAAGCTCCCAGTATCTTCTTAGTTAGCTGCTTACTTCAGAATCAAGTGGGGAAAGGAACTATTTGGTACCACCTGTATTTGGTTGAACCAAAAATTCACTATTTAAATGTTGAACAGACTTATTTGTTGTGGTTGGTCACTGTAAGGAAACCTACACATTCTTGTCCAAATCAGTAGGGTTTTTTGTTTGTTTGTGGTTGGGTTTTGTTTTGGTTTCTTTTTTACAGCTTGTGAGAAAAAAGTTCACCCACCTGAAAAATTTCATCTTTATGTGACTCGAAAGAATGGAGTTTCAATTTTAAGTTCCGAAGATCCCATAAAGCCACCGTCTGGGAAAAACAACAGGAAGTTGTTTTTACTATGATACCTATAGAATTACCATCTAGAATACTGCTGAATTTAAAGTATACAGAAATAAAAACCTTGTCGGCAGAACCAGTTGCTAGAATGAACTCGCTGTAAGGATTGAAGGACAGACAGTTGACCTCAGCTGTATGAGCATCTACAGAATGACTTGGTTTGGACGTGGTATTAGATCTCGTGTCCCAGCTGTTGCAATGAAGGGTTTGGGGGAGGGTGAAGGGCAGGGAAGAGAAAGAGTGAACAAACATTAATTTTCACAGGAGGTTCCTTTTCACTTCACTACTATGGGGTAGTTTTCAATCAAACCAGGACATAAGTTTAAGAGACTACATTATTACTAAACTTAAGTCTGAAGCTACAGTTTTTATTCCATAAGCTTTCAGTATTTTGTGTCTGTTGTACATGAGTAGTTCACACCAGGAAGCTGACGTACATATTCAATTTCATCTTATTTTCCAATGATATGACCACATCCCAACTGCTTAACTCCAACTTACATCATAAGCTTCTGGTCATCCGCCACAGATCCAAACAGAGATTCATGGAGCAGATGCCATGCCACATCTTCTACTACTGCAGAGTGTCCAGTAAAAATTGCTTTTGCATCAACAATTTTGCCTTCTTTTGGTCCAGCACTTACATCCCATAAACACACTGTCTGTAAGTAAGAGCCACAATCTATTGTTACAGTGAGTCTGACTGCATCATCTTTCAAATAATCACATTCTACATATAGAGAGATGACACTTCTGAAACATTTGTTTTTGAAAAACAACACTTAATACATTGTGACAACTGAGCTAAGTAATCAGTTTTCTGCACATTCCAGACGCAAGGAATATTTGTAAGGTCACAAAAGCAATTTATACTTTTAAGACCAGAAATAAATTTCTAAGCTAATAGTTTAATTGATCTTCGAGAGCTTTACTTACTTTATGGTCTCAGAACCAGGTCAGTTTAAAGGGTTGTTATATAACAATTTCTTCCTGCATACAACTATAAAAATATTCTGTTCTTAATCAAGAACATTACAAAAAAAAGGACTTTATTACAGTCTAAAGTCAACCAGCAACCTTTAGAAATATAATTACAGTATGTGAGAGCTTCCTCACATAACAGTGTGCAGCTACAATAACCCAGGTTTTTTCATAGAATCATTCAGGTTGGAAGAGACCCTTGGGATCATCGAGTCCAACCATCTGCCCTACTCTACAAAGTTCTCCTCTACACCATGCCCCTTAACNTTTTAAATATGGGAAAAGATGTGGTTTTTACATGATCATCTGATGCACTGAGAAGATGTCCACTCAAATTTGAATTCCATGATAAGCCATAGCCTTCCTTCTGGTGCCCTCTTAATCTAAGGTCAGGATTACACTCTCCACCTGGGTCTGAAAGAGAGGAAATTCCTTCCATTTAGCTTCAAGTTGCACATCAATTCACAAGAGCATCGTTATCATGGAAGAACTTTACTCCCATTGCAATAACCATATTTTATATATTGGCTTCTTAGTAAAGTGCTGCTTCTATCAAAATTCTCTTATGATACTGATTATAACCGGGCAATTCAAGTCACCACGGATATGGCCCTTCTTATTTGGATTCCAGAGCCCATCACCTCTACTCCCAACTACAGTTGAGTACAAGTTCACCCCTCAATGACAAGTGGCATTTTGCTTAAATTCAAGGAGTTTGACCCACCTGGTTTTGAAGGATGTTTAGTGTAATCAAATACCAACACGTCAGCAGATGGTGTTTTTGTAGCAATGATGCAGGGATTCTGCGGCATGTAACGAGCACGGTTTACTTCACCTTCATGGTTAATTTTTATCTCCGTTTCAATTTTGCCAGTCACAGATCCAAAGCCACCAAACTCTACATTTGTCAGAAAAGAGCCAGTTCATCCACATCAACCATTTTGAACAAGTGAAACAGCATCTCCTGTCATCTCCCCCACTCCAAGAAACAGTGGTAAGCATCTTACCATGAAGCCTATGAAAGATTAGCACCACCTGCCACAACAGCATTAGTTTGTGTAAATTGTTAAGTATACTTAGTATTTAACAGAAAGTTAGAATACCACTAGGCAGAACACTTACTAATGCTACTTCTCAAACATATCTAAGAACGCATGCGCTGCCCACCTCCTTTCTCGCTGTCATATTGGGAAGTATCAAACTGATCATCGTTGGGGATCTGGACTCTTGCAACAACCAGGTGGTTCTGTTCATCAGATGTGTGCGTTCCCAAAACCAGCCAGTGTAGAGCATAATCCTTTCCTTCTGGCCTGTTTAGAGTAACAAACGCATGGAATAAAAGGATGTGCTTAGTTCCATTAGTTCAATAGCTAGCATCAACAATACTCAAGATTCAAACTTCAGGGAGCTAGAGAAGAGAGACTTGTGCAATACAGTGAACTAGACTCTAACATAAGCAAGTCAAAGATGCAACCAGCAAGGTTAGAGTGACAATGCAAATCAGTGAACACTGCCACTATGGCTTGAAGGGGACAATTACAGTTTGCACAATAGTTACAGGTGACCCTAATACCTACTTCTGTCTCTAAGTCCCCCGGCAGTCACATAGTATTGAATTAGAACACAATCAGTACTACTTTCTACAAAACAAATATTGAAGACAAGCAGCAACCTATTCTAGTTACTTCTCGTAGAAGCTCTTACCAGCTATTATTTTATTTCAGAAGCTCATTTTTAAACGCTGTGCAAATCCTAGCTAACTAGACTCAAATTCCTCTTCTGGTGGTGAAATGTAAAACTTAGTAGTGAGTGAAAGGCTGGATGGACTCTTGCCATTTATCTCTGAAAGGAAAAATTTGAACAGTCAAAACCAGGCAACTTATGCATTCTTGAAAACAACAAACTAATTATGCTGTCTGAATCCAGGCAAACAGAAATCATTTGGGCAATTATAAACCCCCACGAGTATTATTGCACCAGTTCCAAGTCATCATCACACATTTTGAGGAAATAAAAATACAAAACAAAATAAAAAACACACAATACACATGCACTTACTTGCATCAGGAACAGGTGTCTCATCATGCCAGGTGCCATACAAAGAGACAGTCCTTGCCTTAAATGGCTTACTTATTTTGACACTGGATAATTGGAAATACCAGGTTTTAAATTGAACATTAAGTCAATCTGCAAAATACGAGGCAAGCAGAAGTGTTCCTCACAAGGGCTCCACACCCTCACATCCCCACTTCATTTTCTCTAAGCCATAACGAGTTAGCTCACAGCTCTTAATATCTTCCCCAAACACTCTCGTACAAAAAAGTGATCATTTAACCACCAAATATAACATCACATATGTAAGGGGGAATTTTAAAAAGGAAAGACACCATCCTCAAATTATTGCATTAACTTTACACAGAAGATATTTTAAAACCTAGCTGTGTCCAGTTTACAACAACATGAGTTCTATAGTACCTGGCAAGTGAACAAAATCTATCCCCGTCTTCAAAATTCTTTAAGAAATTAGCCAGTAACCCCACAATTTTCATGGGTGCATGAAAGAACTGCAAATTAAAATACGTGAAGTCAACAAGTGAGCCAGGGACAAAACCAGGACATGAAGCACCAGTTTTAGAACAACACTCTCTTAAATAAGTTCAGGCTTCAAAAAAATCAGCGACAGCTGTTATAGCTTCTAGAGACTATTAATCTGTAGTACCCATGAGGAAAAACAGTTTTCAAGAAAAAGCTAATTTGGTACTTAAATTTCTCTGATCAAAATTAACTGCAACAGAGTGTTACATACCTAATGTATCAATAAATTGAGAAAGATTTCTCTCCTCATACCTCACGACACCTTCTGCTAGGCTAAGGTGTTCTGTGAAGTGTCAACTTGTGACTTTGTTCCTCAAAACTTCTGCATACTCAAAGTGTTTTTAAAGATGTAAACAAAATAACGTGTTATGTTATGCTCACAAAGAGCAGTCTGATGCATATTAGTCTCATCTTGAGGTTTTATCCCCACATTACCTGGCAGACATAGTTAGCAGAGACAGAAGGAGTAGTGCAATGAGCAATTACAGGTAGCCTCAGCTCCTGCTTCACAAACCAAGCAAATCGGCAGCTGAGCCCTGTGCCTTCCTGGCACCTTCCAGGCCTCTCCTCCCTTCTCTCACCTGGTCACATCAGGCAACCACTGCACGGTGAGACTGGGCCACTCCAGCGCATGTGTCATCACCAAGTCGTACAAGAAGGGGGTGTTTTTCTTCCAGATCTTGTACTCCTCGCTGATGACGCGCTCCTCCACCGTGTCCTCCAGCACTGCAGGAAGAGAGGGAGGTGAACCAGGGGCTCCCGCCACAGGGGCCGGGACAAGAGCGCTGAGGGGATGGGGTAGGAGAGGGGGTCGCGAAGGGCCCTCGCAGGGACGGCCGGCGGGAAAACAACTGCAGCCGCCCCACCCCCGTTACCATCCAGCCGGAAGCTCCTCGGAGATGAGNGGGAGCGAATGGGACGGGCGACGGGCTCGCGGTGCTCCAATCAGGCGCTGGCGCGCGCGGGGTCCACGCGGCACGGGGTGGGGCCACCCTAACGGCAGGGAGCGGCGGCGGCTGTGGCTGTGGGGCTTTCGCTGCCCCAGGAGCGCCTGGCCTTGTTCCCCTAAGGGGGCTTGACGGGGCGCTCGGGGGCGTGTGTGCGGTGGCCCCGGGAATCACGGTGTAGGGCGGAGAGGAGGAGGCAGGCGACCGCAGAGGCGGGGGGNCGTGTTTGTCCTACCGGAGGTAGGTAGATGGGTAGGTGTCTCCTACCTTCCTTGCTCGCCATTTTGGGTGGGTGGGTGTAGGTACACGCACAGGCGCGACGCGACGCGACGCAGGAGGCGGCAGTTATCGGCGGGGAGGGCCGCCGGTGAGGATNCTGGGCACGTTCGTGCCGCGAGGGGGGGCTGTAGGTCAAGCGTCTCGGCCGAGGGTAGCGGAGCGGTTAGCCACCAAACGGTCTGCCCGCTGCCTGAGCCGGGGAGCAACCTGCCAGCCCGGTCCAGAAACCGCCTGACGGCAGCCGGAACGAGCTCATCTAGTAGCACGGAGGCTCAGGCGTGGGATTTAGGCGTCTGGTGAGCACGATCCGCTCGCCACAATTTGGCCGTTGCCTCAAAAATCAGCGTAGCTGGAGGGCGTGAGTAAGGCCGAGAGGCCTCTACACGAGCTGTACGGAGCCGCGCGCCCCTCAGCTGCCTTAATAACGGGTTTCTCTGCTTGGACGGTGCCCCCAGGAACAGCCACACTCGTAGCAGAGGGTATCGGCGCTCCCCTCCTTCCCACACCCCCCAGTAATTAATTACGCGAACGGTGGTGCTGCGACCGTGGTGGCGCCACAAGCCAAGCTGGGAAGGTCTACCCTCAGTACTGCTGGGAAAGATCGCAGTACGCGCCAGTATCGTTTATACTCGCCTTCCTTGCAGTGGGATAAGATAAAAAATAAAGAGGTATTAAATAAAATCCCTCGGAGCACTCGAGAGTGGGTGGAGAACAGAAATATTCTCCCTGTTACTGCAAATAACGGGTCATCAAGTCATTGCACGTTGGAAGTAGAAACTGGGAAACGGGAGTAGTTTCATTATTCGATTATTCCTTAGTTTTTCCCGACCAGAACCCAGGGTACATTCCTGAAGGAGGGACGGTGCAGTCAGTGAGAAGGAAATGAGAACAAATGACTTTTTCTACAGAAGCGTCCAAAATACAAAAAATGCAAGGGATTCCTTGCCACCAACCAGAAATTGCAACAATTTTACCCATTGAAAGAGAGAACATCCTTTAACATCAGTTCCGAAATGATGCCGGCACGAAGGAAGACTGGAGATGGCGCCTCTTGGAGGCCGGCAGGGGCAGCTACACCCAGGAGACTTGGGGAAACCCGGAGGGGCCGTGGATGAAGGGCAGTGCGTGGTGCCGCAGCCGGCCGTGCCGGGCTGCGGGCCGAGCTGCACGGTGCGGGGCTGTACTCAGCCCCTGGCGCCGGCTCTCACCGCCGCAGCCTGTCTCTCTAAACCGTGCTCCGTGTTATGCAGAGGCTTGGGGCTTTGGCGGTAAAAGAGAAACTTCTTGGAGACACAGCAGCTGCCAGGCGGGTCTGTCTGCATTTGTATATTAGCAAAAAACCAGCAGCTGACCTGTACTTAGTATGTCTTAACTAATAAACCGTAAATTATATTAAAAATTTAGCTAGTAATCCCACTTGACAACTAGAAATCGTAGAATGCTCTGGGCTGGAAGGGACCTTAAAGATCATCCAGTTCCAACCCCCCGCCATGAACAGCGAAGCTCCCACTAGAGCAGGTTGCCCAAAGCCCCATCCAGCCTGGCCTTGAACATTCCCAGAGATAGGGCATCCACAACTTCTCTGGGGAACCTGTTCCAGTGCTTCAGCACCCTCACAGTGTAGAAATGCGTAAAAACCAATCTAGATTGCAAAGAAGCAATCTAGAACAAATGTGTGTTTGAAATACTTGTTAGTTGCAATTAGGGCATGGAAGACACTGAAGTGCATTATTGAATCCTTAGTCACATCATAATCAGTCAGTCTTACCAGAGTTTTACATTATTTTGTTGTCTAACAGGGTCAGTGTCTAATAGTGTGTGACAACTGTGGCGAGTGACACAGCTTTTAAGCAGTCATATATACAAATAAAATGCATGGCTTTGCCACCATGCCCACCCGGCCTTTCTGATCGGTTCTGTTTCAGCTATCAACTATCTGAAAGACCATTTAATTTAACGGCTTTTTATTCAGCTTGAATGAACAGTGCTTCCCACAGGTAACAGCTTTAACTAGGGTAGATCTTTCCGGCAGCTAACACTTTCCAACAGAATAATGGAAATAGAGGCTGTTAAGAATCAGGTTAGATTCTCCCAAATCCCCCTAAACAGTCAAAGGAACTTTTTGCCTCCAAATTGCCTGGGTTTTCTTACCCTATTGTGGCTTGGAGTCTTAAAATGAATCCTTGCTTAAGTATTAAATTCAGGGAACTGAATCCTGTATGGCTAAGGCTCATGTGCTGTGAGTCCCAGAAGGGGAGGAAATTGGCTCCATAGCAGGGCTTTCTCTACTCAGCTAGAGAGAGTGGCAGGAGAGAGGGGTACACGCAGCCAAAGAAGAGCTGGCATTCTTTAATTTCCCTCTGTGAGGACACTCGTCGTGGGCTGAGCCTTCTAAGTCTGGACTCCAGTTTTTCGAACAAAGAATCCAGTTACGGAAAATGTTTATGTCTAGGAGAGGCTGGAGAGTCAGAGGCTGGGAGGAGCAGCTGAAGGCTGCAGCATGGGAAGTGGGGAAGAAGGCTGAGGTAGGCAGCCAGCTCCTCAGTCAGGAAGCCTTCCCTAATGAACCTTTGCTTTTCTGGCCAGAGTGTTGAAAACCAGAAATCTTTTGTTGAAAAAGCTAAATAATCTTCCTCTCAAACCTGCAGAAGTTGGGAGTTAAAGTTATACACGCTTGCTTAATCAAAATCGGAATCTTGTCCAACTAGTTGGAAGCTACAAAATAATCCACTCTGTGGAAGTGCACAAGTGAGAGCGTTCAGAGACACAGAGCCTTGATCGCACGAGATGCGTTACCAGCTTGCCTTTGGCAGCGCTTACTAGTTGTTTTGGTATTTGCTGCCAAGTATGTGTCTACTCCTGCAAAGTGCTGAGGCCTTCCTAAAATGTTGGAGGGTGAAGACTGAACCTTTCAGACTCTGTACGTTGTTGCAGAGCGTTGATTACTTAAACCTCAGATACTGGATAAAAGAAAACTCTGTCAGGCTTCCTGGCTGTAAGTGACCTCTGTTAGCCCTCACTGAAGGGTGATTACGTGGCCCTTTGAAGGATCAAGCCTGGTTGAGCATTTGGGTGGGATGCTGTTTGCGCCTTTTGCTATAAACAGCAGTATTTTTTTTCCCATAGCTTACCTGGAATACGGTGGGAAAAATGTGAATTAATTTGTGGAAATAAAAAACAAAATTGTCCATCAATGATACCATGTAAGGCTTGGCTAAACAATACATGAAGAGGAGAATTGCTTCCTGATCCTCCACAAATTTTTGCAGACTTAGCTTAGGATCTGCAAATTGAGTTGGATTTTTATAGGCTCCCAGCACTAGTGCTAGAAGAAAACTTGTCATGCTTTTATATCAAAATAGTTCTAAGTGACTGGCACAGTTCTCTACTTCTTGCTAGCATTTATAGCATTTATACTTGGGCAGAGACAAATTTTGTTTTAATTTAAATTCACACAACAAAAATCCTAGCATTAAGTACTTTTATCCCATTGAGATTGTAATAGAAAAGACAATTTACAAACAAACGGCTATCAAAGAAGGCACATCATTGACTCTTAGGTTGGTTATTTGCAATTCATCAGCATGGTTATATCTGTGACCACACATCTAAAAACCATCCTTTGATTCCCACACTTTGTAAGGAAAGTAATTATCCAAGGCCATTGTTCATCATCTGCAGTATGTGTAGAATGTATGATAAATTAGTTTTGAAGTAAAAGAGTGACTTGAATCATAAGCTTTATTTTATGAAGCTATAGTTCCTTCAAACCTAAGCATGAAATACATTTTTATTTCAGTAAAAAAAAATCTGCCTCCTGCATCCTCAATTGTATGTGCTGCATCATGCTTCAAATTGCCTGTTACACTTAGGAAGAATTATATGCACTTATTAATTTTCAGCTTGAAGACTCATATGCTGATTTATTACCCTGCAAAGAATTACCTGGCTTACTGATGCTTATGTCTCTTACATTATGCAGAGCTGATGGATGTTCGTAGCACAACTCAGGGAGTAGGTGCAGGTATTACTGTGAATGACCACCTCAATCAGAAAATCATTTAAAGAAAATCAAGTTTGTACGTGTCATGGCTGAACTCCAGCTGACAACTAGGACCACACACGTATGCTCACTCACTTCTCCTCCTTCCCAGTGGGATGGGGAGAAGAATCGGTAAAATAAGGAAAAACTCATGGGCTGAGATAAGGACGGTTTAATCGGTAAAGCAAAAGCCGTACCCGCAAGCCAAGCAAAACAAGGAATTAANCCGCAAGCCAAGCAAAACTCACTGTTTCCCATCAGCAGGCGGGTGTTCAGCCATCTCCAGGAAGGCTGGGCTCCATCATGCGTAATGGTTACTTGGGAAGACAAACACCATCACTCCAAACTTCCCTCTTCCTTTTTCTTCCCCCAGCTTTATATACGGAGCATAATGTCATTTGGCATGGAATATCCCTTTGGTCAGTCGGGCTCAGCTGTCCCAGCTGTGTCCCCTCCCAACTTCTTGTGCACCCCCAGCCTGGTCACTGGTGGGGTGGTGTGAGGGGCAGAAAAGGCCTTGAGTGCTTAGCAGCAGCTAAAAACACCAGCACACTATCAAAAGTATTTCTCATCCCAAATCCAAACCACAGCACGATAGCAGCTACTACCAAGAATGTCAACTCCATCCCAGCTGAAACCATGACAGCACAAAAGTTCAGAATTGCCCATTGGAAAAATGAAGTAGCAGCCTCAGCATTTATTATCCTGTAATGTATTTGCTATCATTGCATAGCTTCATTAGCCCGTTTGAAATAAAGCATCATTTTCATCAGATGTGCAGCTAATACCTAAGAGCAGCCTTCCAGTACCTGAAGGGGGCCTACCGAAAGGCTGGGGAGGGTCTTGTTTAAAAAGGCCCGCAGTGACAGGGCGAGGGGCAATGGCTTCAAGCTGGAGAAGAACAGTTTTAGATTGGATATTAGGAATAGGTTCTTTATTATGAGGGTGGTGGAACACTGGAACAGGTTGCCCAAGGAGGTGGTTGAGGCCCCTTCCCTGGAGATACTCAAGGTGAGGTTCGATGAGGCTCTGGGCAACATGCTCTAGTTGGGGGTGTCCCTGCTGACTGGGGAGGTTGGACTAGATGACCATAGAGGTCCCTTCTGGTCTGGACCATTCTATGATAAGAAAAGCACACCTCAGTTTAACTGGTGCAAACACCCATTCAGAATTTCTTAAACTGTGACTGTGTTTATTTTTCCCACTTCTCATATACTATTTCTTTGTATTTACCTAGTGATTATTATCTCCCCAGCATGAAACACACCTAACTAATGCCCTGCTGTCACAGAAAATCACAGATCACAGAATCTTCATGGTTGTAAGGGACCTTTGAGATCACTGAGTCCAACCATAAAAAAAAAAAAAATAAAAAAAATCTTGAGCTGTAGCAGTGTTTTGGACTTTCTTGTTGGAATTTGTCTAACGGCAGCATGTCTCTGGTGGTTCACTTCTAAATAGGCTTCACAGAATTGTCAGAGTTGGAAGGGACCTCTAGAGATCATTTGGTCCAGCTCCCCTGCTAAAGCAGGATTGCCTAGAGTGCATTACTCAGGACTGCATCCAGGCAGGTCTTGAAAATCTCCAGTGACAGGGACTCCACAACCTCCCTGGGCAGCCTCTTCCAGGGCTCTGTCACCACCACCCTAAAGAAGTTTTTCTTCATATTTGAATAAAACTTCCTATGTTCCAGCTTGTGCCTGTTGCCCCTTGTCCTGTCACTGGGAACCAATGAAAAGAGTCTGGCTCCATCTTCCTTCAACCCACCCTTCAGATACTTATAAGTATTACTAAGGTCTCCCCTCAGTCTTCTTTTCTCCAGGATAAAGAGTCCTGTCTCTCAGCTTTTCCTTGTAAGGGAGATGCTCCCTTAGTCATCTTTTTGCTTGGCTGTATTTTGTCCTGATATGCAACATATATTCACTTGGACATGTCCAAAAATGTCCACCTGGACATGTTCCTGTGCAACCTGCTCTAGGTGGACCTGCTTTGGCAGGGGCGTTGGACTATATGATCTCCAGGGGTCCCTTCCAACCTTATATCATTCTGTGATTCTGTATGTACGCTGCAGAGCCATGTGCAAACGATGCCTCTCTCTTTGCAGCGAATAAAGTACATCTGTAGGGAAGTCAGCATTCAGGAATGTCAGGAAGGTGTAACTCACTTGGATTACATCCAGCATTGTAGACAAATACTCCTCTTGCACTTTCTAGGTGGGACAGTTTCCACTATTGGGATGCTGTAATGGGAACTCAACTGCATGTTTTGGATAACTAGCACCGTTTATCACACTTCCAGCTAACCAGTGTAGATTGTATTGAACTTCATGCTGCAAATGAGAAGGAATCCTGTGGCAGTCTTGGTGCATTCCTTTACTATTCATACATACAGGCAATAGAGCTTTGATGTAGAATATGTTTATGTTGGAACGTAAAAGTTAAGCTTGTTCTCATATAACAAGCCTTCCTTTCCCCCTCCCAAAATAGCATTAACACTGTGCTAAATCCAGACTAATAAATCCAACCCTGCTGAACACCTTTTTTGTTACTTGCCATGGACATGGCAGCATCCCCTCAACACCTAGGCTTGCTAGGCTATTTCTGTTCTCTGCAGTAGTTGCTTAGCATTTTCTATGCATTTTTGTAATAATTCCATATAGAATGGCAGGTAAATTATTTGAGAGGTAGATATTAACATTCACTTAACCGGCTTGGTACCCATTTATTGATTTTGCACAGTGTAGTGAAGCTGACAGAACTACTAAGGAGCAGGGGGCCTACCTGAGTAGTTTTTAACAGGTCAACTTATGAATCGGTGCTGCAATACGTGTTGCTTGGCATGATATACATTTCCAAGAGGATGTCAGATGTGCTTTCATTGTATAGTGTGCTGTAGGTCTTCAGCCTACTGGCCTGGACAGATTATTACCTATATGTGGAGTTTACAGGTCTGTAGGATACTAAAATAAATGGCAAAGGATATTTTTCTCGGCAGAAAATACTTTGGCTTTGTGACAGAAGTAACAGACATGCAAATTTGTTCAACAAACAATCTATTCTCCTAAAGGTACAAATGCTTAAATGAGTGCCAACAGGGGGATTTTCAATTAAATGGAAGGAGACATCTGAAGCTTCCAGCATTTGACTCAGTGGAGTTCCTCTTTGCCTGTTGCCCTGGCCTCCCTGCTTGTGATCTCAGAGGAACTTGAGGAGCAGGAATGGGGTACTGTGTATGGGTCACATGAACCAGAGGAGACTGTAATCCAGAAGCTGCTGTTTCCAGTTATACAGAAAGGAGTTGAGGCAAGCTGCTGCTCTCAACCATGTGCTGAAGTATCGTGAAGCACAGGAAAGTCTAAGTCTTCCGTGCCAAAGAAGGCCAAAAGGAGATGTTTATTATTATCCATTTCCTCTTCATCTTCCACTCTAGGGCATAAAATGCTCTACGAGTATTCCATGAAAGAACGTGATCTCTGCTCTTGCCTTTTAATCTTTGGGGATGTCTCTCCCTACCTGAGCTGCCTGGCCTTCTTTTTTCAGACTTCTCTGAGGTCACCATATGGTTTCTTTCTTTGTTCTTCACTCTTACACTTCTGAGACTGGAAGCAATTAATAACAGCATTATCTTCAAGGTTCTGGATATCTCAGAGGTGAATCCACTGAGACAGGACACGTGCCAAGCAGTTTTAGCTCACTGATCGGCTTCTGTGGTAATGAAGATTTTTGTTTGTTCTGTTTGATTTACTCAGTCGTTATAGCAGGGCAGCCTCAGGTGCAGTCCTCAGAAGCTCTACAGATCTTGAATTTTATATCCTCTGTTCTTTCCAAACATTTTGAATGCTGAGAACCATAGTACTGCACCAAGTATGTAGTAATGGATAGGTGTTATGTCAGACAACTGCACAGCTTTTAACTTTGGGAGGCAGAGGCTGGGGCCAGATTAACTATGGAGTCACAGTGTGTTAGGGACATCACAGAAGAAGGAAAAGGCAGCTAGAAGATCTGCTGAGACCCTGAAATGCCTGTTTGCATTTCTGCAGTCAGTTCTAAAACTGGTGGGTACCCAAACATCTTAGGACTACCCAGCAAATAAACTTTGCTGCCATTTATACTAGTTACTCCCAGCAGTGTCTGCAGCTAAAGCGGCACAGCCACATATTCAGAAATGGAAGAAAAGAAAGATAGTGGTTCTGGCCTGTCAGATCAGAACTGTACTTGAACATGTTCTGCAATTTGCAGTCTGTCTTATATTCCCTGTGGGCCAGTTCAAAGTTCACCATGCTGTTAATGCCATCTTGCAATACACTTCAGAGTATGTTTTTAGGAACAGCTTAACCCAGTCTAAAACCATGATAATGCTAAAAGGAGTCTGGTCCTGGTCTCCCCTCTTGCTAGCCACTCTTCTGCCCCTGCCCTTGTGTCAGCGCTACCTTTCATGTGGCCATTGGGGAACTGAGTCAGGTAGCCAGTCTGTCTTAGTTATTTTTTTTTAGCAAAGTTGGTTTTCAGCCAGATGATCAAGCTGAGCATACTCACTTCATGTCTTCTTCACCTTAAACTTGGCATGTTGGGGAGCGCACGGTCAAGGGTGAGAGCAGGGATGGCTCCATTGAAGCTCTGGTTTCAGGTTAGTTTGCACCAATTGTGAGATTGCACCACAGACTGTGCAAGTCAATAGCATCAGCACTTTACTGCTAGCTCATTGCCATGCCTGGAGCATTCAGTTCCCTATCAACGAGCTAGTAGTATTGTCTCTCTGCCACTTGTCTGTCTTCTGCAGATGAGGAAACTGAGAAAGATGGTGAAAAACCCCTTCACAGGCTCTCCTTTGCTGGCATGGGAAGAAGGCTTTAAAATTTCTACTTAGTTACTGGTATAAATGGGATATATAACTAGGACTTCACTGGATGACAACTCAACTAAATACGAGTACAGGGACTCACAATATCATAGGACACTGTTGAGACCTTATTTGACATGCATTTAAAATATCCTTCAAAGGGGTTTTTAAAAGGAAAAAAGGTTTTAACAAAATTGCTGCTTTGCTGAGAAGCAGCACAACTGGATCAAATTAAATAAAACCTGAATTTTAAAAGCATCTTGTGATTTGAAATACTGCAGAGAACCTCTTTAAAAGGTGTTTGAGACTAAGCATCCATCAGCTGAGGAAATCCCTAACACTAGGGGCTTTAGAAAAATCTATGCTTTCATATTTGAACTATTTCTCCACACAGCTAGAAATGTAATGTAAACAGGGCCTAAGCAACTTGGCCAAAGCATTTTAGGGAATCAGAACTGCTGACTGCTAATCCTAGCTCAAGTTTCTAGCCACATGCCTGGAATGCTAACGTTTGGTGTTCTTGTTTTGTATTTTTCCTTTAGTCTCTGCCGTGAGGTACATTGGGGGAACAGTAGAGCAGTGAAGACTGTTAACATAACACCTCTGCCCTCTTTCTTTAGAGGGAGATGTTTTTCGCTGAAGCTTAGGGAAACAAGCTCAGACTGCATGGTAACATACTTCTGTGTGAGAAGTCATTTTTGGCTCATTGCACATGGAAGGTTAAGGAGGGTGTGAATAACCTGGTTTCTTTTTTGGAAGAGTGACGCAGATACAGTATGTTGGATGTCAGGACAGCTTTGTTATTACTTATGTGTTATCATGACATCTGCATACCAGAGTCATGGGTCAGCACCTGATTCCATCAGCACGCTACAGACACCATAGGAAGACGTTAGTTGTTGACCTGAAGATCTGTCTTCCTCTTAGATTTGGAGGATAAGACAGTTGGATGCAGGAAGATGGGACTGTGCAAGTTGGCAATTATTGGTGAGAAAAAGAAGCGGTTCTCATGGTTGCAACCTCCCTGGTAGCGGAGATAATATAGAAAGAGAATTTGAGAAAGACACAAAGGTATTCTATTTAGCATGCTGTCAAGGCCCTCAAAACCAATTGCTGTGCTCGACAGTTCCATATTGCATGTGACTACTTGCTAGCATAGACATAGATTATTGTGTTTCTTTCTTTTAATTTCTTTGTTGAAAGGAATACAGCTTTTTGATAGACTTTCAAGTGCTTTTTGCTTATATTTCTTAAGTATGCTGATATCCTACTATCTGTAACGACTCAGTGGCATTTGCTTGGGTAGTGTTATAGGCTTTGCTTAGTATTTGCAGTGAAATTGCCCCTATTTAGGACAAAGTTTCTAGATTCACAGTAAGCATCTTTAAGCTAAAATGATGGATTGAAGGTAAATCTCAGATGCCTGCTCAGCATTTTGGCAGTGGCACATATGGAAACAAACAGTTCAAGGTAGTGAAGGTCAGAAATTCTGTCTCAGGGGATTTTGACCTGAAATTTGAGAATTTTAAAAAATATGTTAAGAGGCTTTAACAGAACATTTGGAAATGCTTTTCCCTCTTTCCCATGTGTGGCCGTAGAGTCATTCATCAGTCTCTCCTCCCACTTACTTGGCTCCACAATTGAAATACCCAGGGGCAGTATACTGTTGATCTTATATGTGTTTTATTAAGGCCTAGTACATTTTCAGATCCTACAGAAGAGTTCAGAAGAGAAATATTCTGGTAACATGTGGAACACAAAGAGATGAAGTAGTGGGCAGAAATGTGGAAACGTTCCCCCATCTCCCTACACTCATGAAGAGGGAAGGGAAGAAGTTACCACAAGTTGTTAAGACAATATATAACACACTCTCACAATCAACCACAAGGAAAATAAGGGCCCCAGAGAGGTGAAACCTGGTTCTTCCCTCAGATTTCATTTGGGCTGCTACCCACAGCCTCTCCTATAGTGCGTGTCTTAGGGCTTATATATGTATGAGATGGTGGTCACAGAAGAATCCCGGTTTCATTGGGACTAAACTACAAGAATTAAGGACAATAAATTTCATCAGCTGTCATCACAAATCTCAGGCACATTTATTCAGCAAAGCCTTTGTAATACAATACAAATAAGTAGCAACAGAGGCACTTAATAGCAAGAAAAAAAACAGTCATGCTAAGATTAAAAGCACAGAACCCTTCTTGTAAAAAGGGGTAAAAGAATACTAAACTGCGTGTTACACGTGTCATGTCACACTTGTAATTCACTCTAAAAAGGACTTCAGGAATGTACTATGAAGCCAATAAAACTATTTTAATAGGATAGAACCCTCAAAATACAATATATTTGAGTAGTATTTTTCTAAGCAACTGATAATGGCATTAAGTGTTTTTCACACAGCAATTCAAAGTCTGTGTAAAGACCTGTTTCAATACACCGTGATGCCATCTTTTTTTTTTCCCAGGCATCAACTTGCCCTTTTTTTTTCTGGGATAACAGCAGCCTTCAGAAAGCCTAGAGAAGTGCCGTAGTAGCTACTATCTGAGAAGAAAGCAAACAGCAGCTGTTCCTACTGAGGTCTTAGAAGTGCTGGGCAGCAAGCTGGTTTGGGAGTCATTGCTGTACAGGACGACACAATACTATTCAGGAGTCTCATTTCTTTGTGTTCATGATGCAGCAGGACCTAGATAATGCCTACTAGGTGATCTTTCTGCACGAGGCACAGTCTTCCAATGGATCTTGGACCAGACCCCTATTAACAGGGTCCTGTTTGGCCACTTCAAAAATTCTAACTAGTAAAAAGAATTTGTTTTAAAAGTAAATAGAAAACTCTAATCCCCTTTTTGGTACAGTTGTTGCTGCTCTACTAAAAGAACAGGAAAAGAAAAGACTTCTTACAAATGTTAGTAAATATGTTGCACAGCAACTAACATTTGGTGTTATTGCATACAGTAATGCTGAAATCCACATAGGGGTTTCAGCATGCTGCAGCTGATTTTCTTATTGGCAAGTGAAGGCTAGAAGCACTCAGAGTACATCTGTGCCTTTATGTGTCCACCAAAATTGTCCATTTCTCCCCGAAATAAGCAGATGTGGAAAGAACAAATGAAGTAAGAAACATAGCTCCCTTAGCTAAAAATGTTGTCTCTTGTGGTGTCCCGAGTTACAGTTTGTTTGCTGAAGGGTGAACTGTGAGAGAATTTCTGTGCCATTTTGTTCAAGACAAAGACAAATCCATTAAGTCCATAACACAATATTGCACGATGAAAGATAGCAATGCTCCCTACCAGCATTTAGATTAGCAAGCAGCGTAGCAGAAAGTTGAGGCAAGAGATTGATGTAATCATGGTGTTCTTCCCAGGCATCTTGTTTGGTAGCTTTCAGGCCAGCAAAGATCCTGCAACAGGGACTAAGAGTACTGGGAGTCTGATGTTAAAGCAGATGATGATGATGATATCCACTGCAGATGCTGTCTGTCAGGTTGTCAATAATCGATACAGTTAGCTCATTTTCTCTGGGTCTTCTGCTCTTGCTCTTCTCTAGATATCTTTCAATAAGGACTCTTCCCTTTGGTTCTGGCAGAATGTTTCAGCTACATACAGGGACTCTCTATCCTTCAGCACCTTTAATTGGATATTAAGGGGTGTTCCTTTACTCAGGGACTTGCAGATGAAGCTACTCCTTGTTTTGACAATTCAAAGAGAAATCAAATTAAGAATTGTGAAGTTTATACTTCCCATGAGCTAAATCAGGTGCAAACTTTTAATCTTAAATATAGACTTTAAGGGCTTTCGTCAGCAGCAGTATCACTAGAATCAGTAATGTGACAGTGTCATCTCTGTCCAATCCGGATCACTGAGTGACACAAAGTGTCCGTACCCCCTCTAACCAAACTCTCTTTTATCCTCTGTAATACTGAGGCTATTACTGTAATTCTGTAATAAAGAAACTCACAGTCCATCTCAGCTTACTAGAGTACTGAGAATCCAGGAGTATGGCCCCAGAAATCGTGGTGCAGCATGCAAGTGTTGCTTTCAAGTGCATTACCTCAAGGGACATCATTTGAGTGTAAATAATTATCACTCTGCATTGAAGTCAACTGAAGGTCATTTACCATGCCTGGATACTTGCCTTTGACCCAAGGCAAGACTCCTGCTTTCTAATCAGTATTTCTCCCTATATCAAAAGGAATTTGGGGGAATGCCTCAGAGCTGATGTGAAGGGAAAAAAACCAACTTATATGAAGAAGTATCACTTCTTATTAGGGTAACAGGGAAAGAAAAGACAAGCATTTAAGCTCAAAGTTCTTTCAGCAGGTGACTCAGGTCACCTTTAATGATGATTGACAATGAGTCTTGAAAATACTTAGTATTCCAAGATTCCTCTCCTTGCTGCATATATCCAGGGATGCAGGTGAACTGTGTCAGGTCACAGAATAACAGAATGAATCACAGAATGATGAGGTTTGAAGGGTCATCTGGAGACCATCGAGTCCAGCCCCCTACCAAAGCAGGTCCACCTAGAGCAGGTTGCACAGGAACATGTCCAGGTGGGTTTTGAATGTCTCCAGGGGCGGAGAGCTCCACCACCTCTCTGGGCACCATGTTCCAGTGCTCTGCCACTCTCAAAGTGAAGAAGTTCCTCCTCATGTTTAGATGGAACTTACTGTGTTCAAATTTGTGCCCGTTACCCTGTCACTGGGCACTACTGAAAAAAGTCTGGCCCCATCCTCTTGATACCCAGCCTTCAAATATTTGTAGGTGTTGATCAGATTCCCCCTCAGTCTTCTCCAGACCAAAAAGACTAAAAAAATGGAAGTCCCTCAGCCTTTCTTTGTAAGAGAGATGTTTTAGGCCCCTAATAACCTTTGTAGCCCTTTTATTTGCAGGTCAGCTGCAGAATAAAATGAAACCTTTCATACCTTTTTCCAAGTTGTCCAATTTTAGTCCATGTGAATAAACTTTGATAATGACCTTTTAAAACCTGTCCTTTATTTTCTCCTAACACTAAGCACACTGGGTATTGGCACTTTTTCAGTTATTACAGGTTATTGACAAGCTCAAACCAACACTCTGAAAATAAAGAGTATTCAGTTCAAATTCCAACAAATTGTAGTTGCAAGACAGAAACCACCGATATGGAAGAGCTCTATCTCAGAAAGATATCTATCTATCTATCTATCTATCTATCTATCTATCTATCTATCTATCTATCTATCTGATATAGATATATATTAATTGCCTTTCATCTGGAATATGGAATTTGTCATTCTGGCTTGGATCAGTATAGTAGAGCTCTGTGTTCAGCAAATGCATCTAGCCAAGTAATGGAGGACTGCGGAGCCAAAGAGAATAGTTTTTCTTTTATGATTCTTATGAAGTATAGGTTTATTTGATTTATTAGATTTATTGGTTTATTAGAGTGGTTTGCAACCAGTTAGTAGTCACCAAAATTACATAGCACTCAAAAAAAATGGTGTAGTAACTAACTTGGTCATTGGCTGCAGAGTTAAAGTCTGGATTTATTCCTTTTGGCATTGCAAAATTGTAGTTTAGGTCTTAGATACACATTAAGTAAAGAAATAGCTGCAACAATGTAAAATGCTATTGACCAGCTCTTTGTTATTGTCCTTCTGCCAGAGGTGAACACAATCACATTTTCCATGTCCTCCCCTCTTGAATCAGTACAGCAAAATTGTCCTTCAGCCAGTTTGGTGTGAAATCTAGTGGCCTCATAACTGAACCCAAATTACTGTGAGAAGCAGTTGATGTTGAGCTTCCAGATTTGTATGATATTGGCTTAAGCATCAGTTGCAAGGGGTTTGGAAAAGATAACTGGGTCTGGGCAGGGAGGGGAGTAAGGATTGATAGCATCTTAAAGCACTGCAACTGTTTCTTCAACGAAAAAACACACCAGCCTTGGAATTCTTGTCTGCCATCATAGTAATTGCCATGGCTTTTTTTTCATCCTTTACAAACCCTTTGGAAGTGCTGATAAGAATGTTAAGAATAGATAGGCTGATCACTTACATTCATTCCAAAAGTATGGCCATTAGTCACTCAGAAGACAGTTGGAAGAAAAAGTTTGGCTTTTCCACTGTATCAAAAAGGAGTTTTTTTTACTTGAAAAGTACTTATCAAAATGTTGAGTGTGGGAATCTGTGTGAAGAACGCAAGCCTAGAAGCTCACTGGTGCCAAAATTTAACAGGTGCTTTTTCCTCCCCTAAATTGTCAGTTGTTCTCAGTGAGAGGTAGAAGAATGTGCAAAGGCCTCCTTAAGATTTAATAAATTATAATTGACACCTTCACAGAATCACAGCTAGGAGCAAAAACATTCACCAACAAGCAGGCACCAGACCAAAAAAGTTTTGAGCCTGAGTGAAGAAAGAGGAGCTATACATCCCATTCATCACTACATGTGCACACCATAACATCCGCAGAAAACTACAAAAACTGTCCTAAAAAAAATAGCAGTTATCTTCCACTGTATTTTTAGCATGGGAACATTGCCAGGCAGCATCACTCAGCAGCCTCCTGTAGCATTCTTTTCTTCAACCAGACAATCTGGAAACCCAAGGAATGACTTTGCACTCATGCTTGTATCAAAGAAGCTGCAGGAAGTTCCCCATCCTCGCTTGGCGCAGTCAGTGGTACTAAGAGATGTATTTGTCAACAGCTTTGCATTGCTCTCAGTATCGTGCCAGTTATCGTTGCTCCTGAGGTTTCTGCTGGCAGCACTGCCCATGCTAAAACTGTTAGTGCAGCTGAATCATCGTGAGCAAAATTCCTTCCAATGCACCAAGCTTGAGAGGACTCAAAATAACAGGGATGACCTGTCATCAAAAGTGTCTGCAAGTAGAAGAGATATCATTAAGGCTGGCCAGAAGCTGCTCAGTGTGAACAGCTGTGCTTCTTGTATCTAGCTGGGGTAGGCAGTAAGAATTCTCTTGTGAATACAGTAGCTTTGTCTAGGAGACTGCAGTTATATGGAGTACACACAAGTACACACCATCAAGGGTGGAAAATGGCAAAAAATATTCAATGGGAGAATTTTAGTGGTGCTTTACTTACAGTATTCACCTTTCCTTCGCCAGCTTTGAGAGCATGGTCAGGTGACATAGCTCATGGCACCTTTACCCTGAAGGCAAAGACATAAATATAACCTAAGTAGGTATACTGAAGCTAGCTGGAGGCTAGCTAGAGAGCTTACAGAAGGTGTTGCTGCATACATCAGCAGAGGCTGCAAAAGCCTATTTAAGTATCCAGGTAAAAGTTTGCATAGCCAAACTGCTACAACATCTTTCTCCAAATCATCTTCACAGAAATTAGCTCTAGACAGTCCCTAGCAAGTTGCAGTCACATCTGTTTGCAGTATGGGCTTATACTCTGTTTTACTCAGTCCTTTCAGTGGTCAAGCTCTCTATGAGTTGATCAGAGTTGACTGGCAATCAGAAACTATTTGTTCATGAGGATTTTTTATCCTCTCTCCAGGGGACTCTATTGACACAGGATTATTTTGAAATGATGTGTTGAGTAAGAGTTCCTTTTTCTGCATTAGTTTATTCAGCTTTGCCTTTTGCAGGGCATTCATAGTTCTGTCGTAGTTGTCCATCCATGAAGTTCCTCCAAAGAACTAGCCTGCAGATTCTCCCTCTGTTTTACTCCAGACTTGTTTGCAGGTTCCCTGGTTTGAAGGAGGTAGCTCACTGTTACTTCTCAACCAGCTCCCCAAAACTTTTTCATTTCTTCATAAATACTTCTATATGGTTTCCTCCATATGCTTCCTTCTTGGCAGACACAAGCTGAAGAGCCCTTCTGTTGGCAATTCAGGGACAATCTTTGCTTTTCTTTCTGTGCAATTGTATTAAATACATCATTTGCTCCCAATTAAGGCATATGCCTGGTCCCTTACACCTGCCAGCAGTAACATTTCTGTGCTATATAAGTTTTAGGGGCTTGCTTGGAAGCTGAAACCTGTTTCTGGGTCCAAGCAGGCAGGTATTTTGGAGAAGAGCAGCAGGCTCTTGTCTCAATTCAGTTCCCCACAGCCTTCTTCCACCTCCAGAGGAAGACCCCGTGCCTTCCATCTTTGTCCTGAACTCCTGCTCTGCGGTAATTAACCAAAGTGGTTATAATGCTGCCAGCATTATAAGAAGGCAACAAGAACAATAAATGCCTGCAGTTTATGTACTGCCTCTGGGGAAGAAACAAGAATGCCAAGGATCTGCTTGGATCCTAATAAAGCCCTGCTTCCGTATATGGTGACAACTCACAGCTCAGGAGCATGCCCCACCGAGGGCACTGGCCCAGGTCTAGGGAGCTCAGGCCACTGGCAGGGCCTCCCCAGGCACTCGGGGGAGGAGGGTGGGGGCGTCCAGCACTACCTCTTCCTAAGAAATGGAGAAAACACCTTGTATGATGCAGTATGGGATCTGTGCTGGATCTTGTCCTTATCAACGATGAGGGGTTGGTGGAGAATGTCAAACTCAAGGGTAGCCTAGGCTGCAGTGACCATGAAATGGTAGAATTCAAGTTTCTTAGGCCATCAAGGAGGGTGTGCAGTAAGCTCACTACTCTGGACTTCAGGAGAGTGGACTTTGGACTCCTGAGAGACTTGATTGGCAGGGTAGCGTGGAAAAACGAACTGGAGGGGAGAGGGCCCCAAGAAAGCTAATTTTCAAGGATCACCTTCTCCAAGCTCAGGAGAGGTGCATCCCAAAAAAGAAGAAGCCAAAATAGCCAGAAGGCCTGTGTGGATGACAAAGGAATTGTTGGATGGGCTCAAGACTAAAAAGGAGGCCTACAGAGTGTGGAAGCAAGGATGGGTAGACTGGGTGGAATATAGAGAAACTGTCCGAGTGGCCAGGAGCTTGATCAGGCAAGTAAAAACACAGAAAGAACTGAATCTAGCCAGGGACATAAAAGACAATAAGAAAAACTTCTATAGATACGTCAGGAACAAAGGCAAGACTAGGGAAGCTGTGGGTCCTCTCTAGAAGGAAATGGGAGACCTGGCCATCCAGGAGATGGACAAGGCTGAGCTTCTGAACAACTTATTTGCCTCACTCTTCACCGGCAAGGGCTCTAACAGCACTGCCCAAGTCACGGAAGGCAAAAACAGGGGCTATGAGAAAGAACTGCCCACAGTAGGAGAAGATCAGGTTCAAACCACCTAAGGAACCTGAAGGTGCGTAAGTCCATGGGACCTGATGAAATCCATCCACAGGTCCTGAGGGAGATGGTGGATGAATTTGCTAAGACGCTTTCCATCATATCTGAGAAATCATGGCAATTATAACATAACCCTGATATTCAAAAAAGGGAAAAAAGAAGACCCAGGGAACTATAGGCCGGTCAGTCTCACCTCTGTGCCTGTCAAGATCATGGAGCAGATCCTCCTGGAATCTCTGCTAAGGCACATGGAAAACAAGGAGGAGATTGGAGACAGCCAACATGGCTTCACCAAGGTCAAATCATGCCTGACAAATTTGGTGGCCTTTTACAGTACTGCCACAGACTTGGTGGACAAGGGCAGA